>BGPR01024703.1:5788-22970 GCA_013235015.1 Araneus ventricosus | reverse complement strand
ATAAAAATACAATATGGCATGCTTTGTAGTATAATCTCTACTCTTTCCTGTATAAAAATACAATATGGCATGCTTTGTAGTATAATCTCTCCTCGACTTTCTTGTATAAAAATACAATATGGTATGATTTGTAGTATAATCTCTACTAATAATAAAGGAGCATGTGTGTGTGTCCGTGTGCTGGTCCTCTACAGGGCAGACCGCGGAACTTAGAGCTACGAAATTCGCCACAAACATACTTTGGAGGGTGGGGATGGGCACCTCGGAACCCTTTTTTGAAATTTTAATTAGAATTTTAATTAAAAATTAAACAAAATGTTTGCGTTTTTCCTTGATAACTTTCGAAAATATTACAGCATAACGATCATTTTTACACTATCTGAAAGTACAAAAAATTACCTTTTCAGTGATGTGAATTAAATTGACGTACAAGTTTTTCACTAATCTTAATAAATTTTTAAAAATACTTTTTGGCATAATTTACAATAATACTTTTCATTGTTGCGACGCAACTCAAACCGTTTTCATTGTTTAAAGAAGTATTTAAATGCCCATCTCTTTTTCATTGTTGTAATCAGAGATATGAAAGCAAAATGTATTGGGATCCTATTTTATTTCATGAAGATTTTTGTGAAATCTGTAGGCCAAGCTCTTCTAGATATTGCTTTGCTTACATTAAGAAATCTATCCATTAAGCTGAATGGTTATGTTTGCTATGTTATCATTCTTTTCTCCGCATGTTTTAATCCAGCTAACTTGGCGTTGGCCATAAAATGTGCCGCGTCATTTTAATGTTGAAATCAAGTTCATATTTTACAAGAGGAACAGAAAAGTGAAGATAGTGCCGACAACATGGATTTAAAGGTTACAGGGCATGGTTAGTTATTTGACTCCATTAGGAACATTTATATAGACAATAAGCAGAAGAGGTCCAAGGTCACAAATAGAAGGTGGGTTAAATATCTAACACAATCTGAAATTTAAAATTACGTTGTTAAGAGTTTTTAGAGTTCAGTTATATTAACGTCCCGTTTTGAAGCAACACGAGGGCTATTTTGGGACGGACCTCGTAATTTTGAACCGCGGTCAGATGACGAGGACGACACCCGAGCTGGCACCCCCTCTCCAAACTTCCACGCCAAACCAACGGGAGGACGTTTGGCCACTACGTATGATTTAGCGTGCAACAGGCCCCATACACGGCGGATCTTACGTTGTTAAGAGAACCATGAATATAAAGTAATGCGAGATTCAATTAAAATCATATTCCCGGCGAACAAGCTTGTCGCCGAAGGCGGCTAGTAAATAATAAAAAAGAAACAGTTTGAATCTTGAATTGCCTTTCAACGGACTGAGATATAAATTTGATTCAGTTGTAAAATTCTGATGAGGGTTTTCGTAGGCGGATTTTGCCCAAAACTTGATACAACTCTAGAATTTTGGTGTTATCACAATATATCAAATTTCATACTTCCAATTAGTAGCGATTTTCTTACTACGGTGTTCAGAGACAAACATAATTCCAAAAATGTTTCTTAGAAACTCGGGGAGATCTAAAAACCTGTCGATTTGTCAATATGCCTCGAGGTGGAATTTCTTGACGATTGCAGTGCTTTCTCATTGTATACTTTGTATAAGAGTTAGTAAGAAATAAATAATTGAAATAAAAAATATATCTTTAAAGTCAATTTTGAAATTCTGTACCCTCTGATAATGGTGGCCAGGACACTTACCTGCTTAGCTCACCCTAGTTAAGCCTCTGAACTGAACGGACAGTAGAAAGTATTCTGGTTCGGGGCCCTAAAGCGCGGGACCCAATTTGGAGCAATCGGTCCAATCGGCTAAATAGTCCAGTCAACGAAGACCGAAAATCGAGGAATAGAAAAAAAAATGGTGTAGTTTTGAAATTTGGCACAGTTGTTGGGTGTAGTATTCTTAACGGCATACTAAAAGTCCCCACCGGTGGGAAGTGCGCGGTGGGTACAGGGGGCGTTTTCAGATTTTCTTAAATATCTCGAAAACTATGGGTTCCCCCCCCCTCCCCTACACATGCAATACTACCTTTGCATAATTATTATATATGCATGAGGTTATTATGAGGGTTGTTGATTCAGGACTTTTAATCGATTTTACCATTACAATAAGGAATTTTAGAAATGTTAACTTTTAAATCCCCCTGTATCTTCTAAACCATTGATGCTATAAAAACAAAGTAGGACTTTTTTCATAGGAAATTTTATGTAGTTTAATTTTTTTATTGTGTTTTTTTTATTGAACCCATAGTTTTCGTGATATTTAAAAAAACTGAAAACGCCCCCTTTAAACCCCCTGTACTCCTGGCGCCCCCCCCCCCGGGGGGGTTTTTTTGTATGGCGCCCCCCCCCCCCAACAACTGTGCCAAATTACAAAACTACATCATTTTCTTTTTCTATTTTACCTTCGTTGACTGGACTAAAAAGCCGGCGCAGCCTGTAGGAGCCTATAGGCAATACAAGTTCCAACTTTCAAAACCAGATATTTTATTTCTGTTTTTTTTATATAATATAGACCCAATATTATGATATACTGAACTAACAAAACAGTTTTTTGAGGGACATCTTCAAAAAAATGATTTTATAATCTCGAACATAAATTAAAATTCAAAAGTAATTTTAAATAAAATGGTAACAAAATTACTAAACATTTTAAACGCAATTTAAACATTTCAATACAAAGTCCACCTGGACTGCTTACTTGCGACACATTGATGTACTAATACATTTGAAAACGCGTCAATTATCCTAAGATTAACCCTTTAAGTCTCGCACCCGTCATATTGACATGCATCGAACGATCGCATTTTTAGGCTTTTAAACTAAAATTTAATTAATTAGCTTTATAATTTGACACAAAAATTACGTAGAATCCATAAGCATCTCAAGTATTCTATGCCTTCTTAGATGAATGGAAACGACAGCCTCTTTCCAAAACAGGAGGGGTCATCTTATTAGATAGCAGAAAAATTCCGACCCTTAAGGGGTTAATATTGCGAAATTTAAATGATACTTGAATTTAATTTCAGTAAGTTCTAGTGCACAGCTGTGATACGCTGCTTCAGTTCATGCAAATCGTCCTGCAAGGCGTCTGATACACACAATCTTCTACATAACTCCACAGGAAAAAATCCGAAGGAGTTAGATCTGGACATCGGATGACATGGCTATTAATTGAAATTTTTTCATACAATCCACATCGGGACACGCCTAGCTCCATCTTATCGAATTCTTGGAAGGAGCAACGATATGAGACTTGATTTTAGGAGCCCTGTTAGTACTACGAGACATCGGGACAACGCTGCTATTGCTAATTATTATTATTTTGCATTATTTGTAATCTGTCCAATAATTCTCGAACACAATGTAGATTAATCCTGTCCCGGACAATCGATTGTTTATTCAAACTTTCGCAATATATTTTCAGTTCTTAACCTTCCAGAGGCTCGCGTTTTCAAGAGATACTTGCATTGTGCATCGCATAAAATCTTTGTTTACTATTAAGCTAATAAATACTGATAATTTAAATAAAAGCCGGATTTATTTTTGTAAAACTCGATATATTTATGTAATACGATGCACGATATGTCAAAATTTGTGCAGACGCGTCCGCTGGAGGATTAATAGAAATCATTAAGTTTATCAGAAAAGAAAAGAACACGAGTAAATAGAGAGTAATCTCAGCTGTGTTTTATCTCAATTGGTGTAGTTCGAAAGAAAGTTGAACCTTCCGGCGGGCGCGGGTGTGAAGGAGATAAATATATAATACGATGCACGATATAAGTATGTCGTGTTTTACAAAAATAAACGCAACCTTCATTTATCTAATCTGTATTTATTATCTCTATACTAAACAAAGGTTATATAAATAAACTGGTTGAAATCTACAAGTTGGAACACACTCTTATTAAAACGGCGCGATCGCGCCAAGTCGCCAAAGCAAGATGGATGCTAATAGTAAACAAACGTGCATCGGTCACAGTTAAAAGTTTAATCTTTTTTCGAACACATTGTTTTTGTGGTTTGTCGTTGCACTATCTCCAGCTTTAAATGTAGAATTTCAACAGAACTACTAGCTTTTCTAGCTCATTGAATGTATGGAATCTGTTACCATTAATTATTCTAATGAAGCAGGAAAAATTGCTCTTGCTATGCCTGCGGCATCTGAAGTCGGCACCGGGCAAATTTTTTTAACTTAAAAAAAACATCAGCGGCTTCGCTTTCAGCAACGTGGGATCCTAGTAGCTTCGCTAGCTTAGTGAATATACGGAATCAGCTTCTTTTAATTACTCTAATGAAGCAGCAGAATATTTGCCCTTAGTAGGGTTCAAAACAAGTAGTAGTAAAAAATTAAGACTTACTCAGTTCTAATATTTGCACTTGGGAGGAAACGCTCTTCATATATGAAGAAGGAAAATGAACAATGCGGCGCATCAAGGAAACCATCGCGCAGGTTTCCAAACGATGAATTCCAAAATATGACCAAGCAACTTCAAAAATTCCATGCAAACGATTTTTATTACAAAGCAAAGAAAAAATCTCTCAATTATATGATCGGAAAAATATATAATCACTAAATAAACCCAAGTTCTATTTGTCATTTTTTTACTAATTGAAATCATTCTAATTAGAATATATTTTATTTAATTAAATATTTAATAAATATTTTAAGTTATTTCAAAATCCTCGTAATAATTTAAACAACTCAACGCGAAACGCTTGCCATGACGTAAGCGATCTAGCCGATGGGTTGCCAATGGAACTAATCCGCTAGATTTCTCAGGTAACCATATTGGCGATGAAATCGCGTGTGTTCCAACTTGTACATACCTGTTGATTAAAACTATAAAATTAAAAGAACGATAAAGTATGTAAAACGATGCACAATATAAGTCTCTCTTGAATACGTGCGCCTGATAGAAGGCTAATGCTAAAATAGTTTATTGACAAGTTTGTGAAACTTTCACCACATTTGGCGAAATATCTGGAGCTTTAAGCATGCAAAGGTAACCGAGTCAAACTGATGCATTTTTCCATTCAAAATGTGAAGTCTGCGAAGTAATGTTGACGTTCCAGGGTTAAAGATCCCCAGATTCGAAGCCATTCGCAATATATTAACTTTCCAGCGAGCGCGTTTACACAAATTTTGCAACATATCGTGCATCGTATTACATATATATCGTGTTATTTTACAAAAATAAACGAAACTTTTATTTATTTTATCTGTATTTATTAGCCTAATAGTAAACAAAGATTTTATAAGTAAAATTGCACTTAAATATATAAAATAACGATATAAATATGTAATGCAATGCACAATTCAAGCATCTCTTGCAAACGCTCGCCCGCTGTAAGGTTAACCACTTTAAACCAAGTAAAGTTGAATACAATAATATTTTTAGTAATAGGTATTAAATATTTTTAAATTTGGCTGTTAATATTTAAAATATTGGCTATAAATGCATCAGAATACATACATACAACTTGGTCGCGGTTTAAATTAAAATTTAATTGACATCAAGAAATCAGAATTCTAAATATGGGGGATAATATCTGTATCTATAATTTTGTCCTGCATTTAGTTTGAAAGCTGATAGCAGCCATATTGTCTTACAATTCGCTGACTAATCTAACTTTCCGTTTCAGATTTGATAGAAATGGCTTGATGATGTAATTCTCAATACAATTTCAAGTCTTGTTGATTAACAAGGTTTCTTTAAAATAATGGATTGACTGTCGCAATTTAATTATTCGAAATTCCGAAATAATAATATTTCTTTCAATTAAAGTCCTTAGGAACTTTAATTTTACTCTAGCAACTAATACTCAGGGATTAAGAAATTTCCTTTTCATAATCTTCAATACTTTAATAATGGAAAATGAATTACATATTGAAATTCTTGTTGCAAGGTAAAATAATGAATAAAATAAATTGCAAGTATTAATTCTTAAAGATAAGGAGAATTCCAAGATCAAAACAATTTTCAAAAGCGGTTGTAAGCATAAAATCATCTTCATTCATATAAAATAAATTTTATTTCCAAAAAAGCATTAAGAATTAAAAGTCTCAACGAACATTAAAAGAATATTTACCTGGCACGCTTCCTTCCTATAAAACTGTAACACAAACTCAAACAGAAAAAGTCAGTAAACCGAACTAAGACTGAGTTACAGAAAGCAAACTGTGTTCCATTTTGTTTACATAATATTTCGATTATATATTATATATTTTTGTATCTCTTCTTCTATACTATATTTAAAAACTGTCGCACTAGAACGTTGGGCATTATTGGATTACTCTAGTTAATCTATTCTGGTACACCCGGTTGGATTGGGAGACGTCACTTTTTCCGTTGTTAACGGCCGAGAAAAGTGACGTCTCCCAACCCAACGGGGGGGGGGGGGGGCACCAGAATAGACCCCTACGTCTCGTTGTGAAGCAAAACGAGGGCTGTTTGGGGCGGAACTCGTAATTTTGAACCGTTGTGAGATGACAAGGATGACACCTGAACCATCATCTCTCTCTCCAGACTTCCATGCCACAGCATTGGGAGAACATTTGACCTCATGTGCACCAGACCAGGTGGAATCAGGTTTCGAACTTGGAGACCTTTGTCCCCGAATCGGAGACATTACCACCAGCCAAACTCGGCCCCCAAGGCGTTATTGGAATCCACCTCGAAAGAGAGTGTCATAAACCATGGATTCAAAAATAAGCCAAATTCACTACAAAATTTCTATTTGTTTCAGGAGTAGCGCTAGTGTGTGACCAACGGGGGGCATGACTTGCTGTGCAAGGGGAGGGGAGGAGTGTAATTAAATTGGTCTGAAATTTTTGTCAGATCTTTATTTATCTACTAGTTCCCCAAAGGGGGAACAGCATCCCCGACAGAGGAGACCTGTGCCCCCTCTAACGCCACCCCTGGCTTGTTTGTTTCGTTTCGAAGCTACAAATGGAACCCCATTATTTTTAGTCCTTATGACGAGGATGACATCCGAATCGACATTTCACTCTCAAAATTTCCCCACCAAACTTGCATCAGGACGTTTACGGGTCTATTCTGGTACCCCCCGTTGGGGTTGGAAGACGTCACTTTTTCCGCTGTTAACGAGCGGAAAAAATAACGTCTCCCAACCCAAACGGGGGTACCAGAATAAATCCCCAAGACATGAAATCTTGTTCGACCATCCAATTTCATGAAAAGGACTAAACCTAAATCGCCATGAAAATTTTTTGATCATTTTAATTATGACATTAATTTGATATTAATTTCAATTTAAGTATAGCGTATTATTGGATACAAATAGAGCATTAACCATCTGATCACGGATTTATTTTTAAAATCACTATTTAGATGCAACGTGTTCAATTACCGTTGATCAAAGCGATTTTTACTTATATGAAAACTTGATTAGTATAAAATGATCCAACGCTATAAAAGTACTAAGTAAACACATTAGCCTGTGAAAATCGCAGGATGCAGCAGAAAATAGACTTGCTTCCAATCGCGGGATACGCAGTCAGAGGGTTAACGATATCATTCAACTGCCATGCAGAAAAGAAAATCGCAATGTCTAAGTGCTATATTCAAATCCCTAGTTTAGGATATGAAAGCTATGCGTGCTTTGTTCTTTGATTTCGTTCCTGCGGAACGGAATCAAAGAATATTCATTTCAGATTATCTCCCTTAGAGCAGAATAAGCCTGTCTCCTTGGTTCACCCAGTAATAGGAACAAAATCCGTTGACTTACCATGAACTTTAGAAGTCATAATGATGGATATTCCTGTCATAGAATTAAATTAAATTCTGAACATCATCCCAAAAGGAGCTGAGGTGGAAAATTTCAAGATAAAATTTAAGAAATCATATATTTTAATAAGTCTGAACCTAGATTTTTGACATTGTTTATTTGAAATAACAAATGATAAATAAATGTAATGATTTAATTTTTTAACTTTCTTTAATTATTTTTAACGATAATTCACTTTTAAGTACTTCTGCTTCAATCGTAATAACCGCACTTCTCTTTAACTTCCAGTCACGAGTCTTTTCTGTGGAGTTCCCGTCTTCTGATTTTAACTGCAGCGACGACGCGAATATGATCATGGAATGGACGTTTTAAATATTGTAACATCGTTGCCTAGCAAACAGCAACCATTTTCAAGTTTCACTGAGAACCAACTTGTCAGGAAAGGAAAATGCTTGACTTGGTAGGAAAACAGCTGGAGGGTCGCAGGTGAGGGCGTCTAAATAAAACGTTGAGTGACAGAGGCGCCAACGTGTCTGGGACTGGACAATGCCAGTTTCTTAACGAAAGAATGAATGCGAGTCGGGAATGATATAGGTTTTTGCGAAATGGAATGTGATTGTCTCATGAACAGACCTCCAGTGGAATAAACGGGAATTCAGGTTTTTAGAAGGGAGATGGACTTCGGCTGCTCTGGAGAGAGGACCAGAAAGCGTGAGCGCTTCCGGATCGAGACTCGCAGTGCTCCCGTTCGGGATTGCGATTTCTGGTTTTTTTGCGGATACACCCGGACGTCGGGTCTGATCTCGTATTAGGTTACGTAGAACTCCGGAACTTTTATTAATTTTCCAGCAGAGTGCATGTTGGCTAAGTGAAAGTTAATTATTTATCTCTAAATTCTCGACCAGAGTTCCAGTTAAATTTATTAAATGTATATATATCCATTTTAACCAAGAAAATGAATATTGCAAATTTGTGTACATATGGTTAAGCTGTAATAAATTTGCTGTAAGACAACAATTTGTCTGCATTGCCTCCAACTCGCTCAGCCATAAACAGCGGTCATCAGTCTCGGCGTTACAATGTCATCTAAGATGTTAAAATAATCTGATTGACTTCAACAGGAACTAATGTTCAATAATTAACTGTGGTATTCATTTAAAAATGCCTCTACACATCTTAAGAAATTGGTGACATTATATTAATATACGGAAATAAGGTTGTTCCAGTTTTCAATATGAATTTAATCCATTTTTAAGATCAGGTGAAAAGGTACCCATTTCTTTCAAATCTACGAGTATAATACGTTGCTAGATGAAAACCCCGTTTCGAACTGCATGATAGCTAGTTTTGGGAGATACCTAGTAATTTTGAATCCTGGTCAAATAACAAGGACAATCCCTTTCTAGAAATCGTTTATAAAGGAAATTTCGTTTAGCCTCATGCGCTACGAATTTATTTAACCTCCTAAATAGATGACATCACCTATTTGGGATATTATTTAAATCTATTTAAGATGGTAAAGCCACAAAGAACATGACCCCGCCCTGCCTAAGCGTCCGGGTAAACTAATGAATGAACGGCCGTCGCAAAAGATAGACAGGCACTGAGGTTCCTGCATAATAGCCCCCATTACGAGCGGCTCATGCAACAACCCCCCATTTTACCAGGGTACGACCTGTCATCGGAAGTGGACCCAAAGAGCCACACCACCATTATTGTGCCATCGGGTTGACGAGAGCCTGCTTACTTATACAGCAGACTCTCATCCGCCAACACGCGGAGTCCCCCCGATGTTTAAGATGGTAAAGGACACGTGAGACATTTAAGGTTGTCCAAGTGATTTTTGTATTTAAAATTAATTATAACGTTGGCTTAGCCGCTTAACTTAACAGCCCGAGAATACTCGTGCGTCGAATTATCGAAATTTTAGTCTTATAAACTAAAATTGAATCATTAATTAGCTTTATAATTTGACACAAAAAATATGTAGGATCCATAAACATCCTAAGTATCCTATGCCTTCTTAGATGAATGAAAACGACAGCCCCTTTCCAAAACAGGAGGGGTCATCTTATTAGATAGCAAAGAAAACTATTCAGTTAAGTGGTTAATTACGGATTTAAACAGCAAAAATTCTGTAAGACAATGCACGTGTCGGACACGTTGTTGTAAGCAGAAGAGGTTAATAGAAAAGTGAAGCAAAAGTGTGAATATTAATGGCTGGTTTGAGTTACATTGATATATCAATAGTTTGTTCCTCTAATTATACATTAGGTTCATGCTAATGTAGATTAACCCCGGTAAGAGTTGCATTTTCTTTTTTACGTAAACTTACGGAAAATAAACTCCATAGTGGTATAATGGTGTGTCGGGAAAGGAAAAAATTATGACGCTTTTCGAGCTAAAGTTAAACGCTTATAGTTCCGCAACGAATAACATAGAGAGTTGGTTTTAGTTTCATTTAACAGAGAAAGGTAGACATTGAAGATTGCAAAAAGAATTTTGAAATTTAAAATCACGGTTTAGTCACAGTCGAGTTTCAAAGTTGGTGAAAATCACGAAGAATTTTGATGACGTTACAACCGATGCGCGCGCACGCAGTGAAATACTCGGAATCAATGTTTGCTCATCGACCAAGAGTTCGATTTAGAAAACGACGTACTGATCATTATGATAGGAGACTTCAACATAGACGAGAAGAGAAACGAGAAGGCATTTGATTTTCTTAAACATCATTTTATCTCAATATGGTTCCTACAAACTATCCAAGTACATTAGGCAAATCATTCATCGATCTTACGTTCACGCGAAATGTTACTCCAGAATTGTTGAATTACGTTTGATATTTCTCGTACCATCGTCCGATTTTACATCAGATTGCTACTAACAGAAATTGTATGCAATATTAATAACATGAACAAATATATTGCATTTGAAAACAAGAATTTTTTTTCTCGGAAAAAAGACCCAACCAAAATCACGAATCAGTCACATAAATTGAGAGTTACAAATAGTTACTTCAGTCACATAATCTCAGAGTCACATACAGCTACTTTAGTGGCATAGAGCTACTTTAGTCACATAGAGCTACTTTAGTCACAGAAAGTCACAGTTGAGTAAGGTAAGTAAGATTACGCCCCTCAATCCCAGCGGCCGTTTCGAAGAGACAGCCTACCGTCGAATTTTTTTGCTATCTAATAAGATGACCCTCCTATTTTGAAAAGGGGGTGTCGTTTTCATTCATCTAAGAATCCGTAGAATACATGAGGTGCTTATGGATTCTACGTAATTTTTGTGTCAAATTATAAAGCTAATTAATGATTAAATTTTAGTTTATAAGCCTAAAATTGCGATAATTCGATGGACGTCAATATGACGGGCGCGAGACTTAAGGGGTTAAAAGCTGGGCAAACTTGGCATTCGCTAAGGGCTATAACCGAAACGGAAAAGAAGTTTCAAGAAGACTCTTCTTCAGAAAACACTACAAATGTTTTAATATTTTGGTATATTCTCAAATTCATCCGTGGGAAGCCTGTATCCGTTGTTTGCTGTGTTAAGGCTATATCAGACGCATGTATACGAATCCTACTATGGTTTGGATTGAGGTCGCTTTTCATTGGCTCTCAGCGTCACGTGACTTCGCTTGCTTCTGAATGATGTCATAGGAGCGCGCTTAGTTTGGATTTTGATTTTTGTCTTAGCTATTGTATCATGGAGAAACCAAAATTATCTTTATCTTGAATTCATCATTCCCTTTAGAAATATCCAAATAATCGTAATTAAAAGATAATTTTGGTTTTTCCATGATACAAGAGCTAAGACAAAAATCGAAATCCAAACTAAGCGCTCCTATGACATCATTCAGAAGCAAGCGAAGTCACGTGACGCTGAGAGCCAATGAAAAGCGACCTCAATCCAAACCATAGTAGGATCCGTAAATATGCATATCTCAGACGGGCAGCGTTGCATCAGCGCTTTCCGTGTACATTAGGGTAATGCGACTCGCCAAAAGTTTCTCGTCACGCGACCGGTCAGCCGTAAATCGTGGACTATATTCAATCGGCTTAAAAATGTACACGATAGTGTCGGAAAATTGTCAGCAGCGGAAATTCAAACCAATCGGGTGTGACTTTGAAGGTGACGTAGTTAGCCTTCCACGATACCTAAATCCTGTCTGACCGGTTGTCTGAATGCGTCACGTAACGAGAAACTTTTGGCACA
Organism: Araneus ventricosus; assembly: GCA_013235015.1. Lineage (NCBI taxonomy): Eukaryota > Metazoa > Arthropoda > Arachnida > Araneae > Araneidae > Araneus > Araneus ventricosus. The sequence goes on along the minus strand of BGPR01024703.1, from coordinate 10,965 downwards.
TGGCGTTACCCTAGTGTACACGGAAATCGCTGGCGCAACGCTGCCCGTCTGATATGCATATTTACGGATCCTACATAGTAGAGAATGAGGTCGCTTCTCATTGGCTCTCAGCGTCACGTGAGTTGGCTTGCTTCTGAATGACGTCATGAAACTAAACAGTACTTACCAACACTGAAGATTCGTCCCTTATTTGTTTTATTCTAAAAATGCATTCCCATTTCCTTGCGCAACATCCAAATAATCATAATTAAAAGGTAGTTTTAATTTCTCCATGATGCGATCACAGAAGACAGAATAATAATTAAAATCCTGCCTAAGCGCCGTGCTATGACATCACTAAGAAGCAAGCCAAGTCAGGTGACGCTGAGAGTCAATGAGAAGCTACCTCATTCTTTACTATGTAGGATCCGTAAATATGCGTCCGATATAGCCTTTAGAATTTGATATTTCAGAGAGATACAATGGTCTGGTGCTAAAGCCTTGGATGCGGTTTTGGTTCGACGCTAGATCAGGAACGGATTAACCAGTTAACTGTTTACGACGAGTACATTCGTCATGAAAAAAGAGCACAATTTTGTGTTATGACAAATACTTTCGTTATGAGTAAACAGTAGCGACAATTTGTAGTTTAAATTGCAATTTTAGTGAAAACTAAAATATATTCGTACACTTCAAGATGTTTGAAATATTTTGAGGCCAAGTCGAAATAAAAGTTTATAAATAATAATTATGAGAGAACCGTATATGGTATGAATTATTTTTTAGTAAATGTATTGTTTATTAGTCATCACAAAAGCAATTACGGATTCATATATTGTTTAAGCCTGTGCAATAAGTGCCGCAATATTTTTGTCCCATCGAAGAAAGTAAATTAGTCAATAGTAGAAAGTAAAAAAGTCAAATTAGTCAATAGTAGAAAGTAAAAAAATGTCAAATTAGTCAATAGTAGAAAGTAAAAAAATGTCAAATTAGTCAATAGTAGAAAGTAAAAAAGTCAAATTAGCCAAGCCGTCACCAGACCAATGAGTATAGCACATTACAGTGCAACGAAAGAATTTGAAGTGTGTAAATATTATAAAATTGTGCAGGAAAATGTTGTAGAAAGCTTTTTTCTTTTCTTTTTAGTTGATTGTATCCCAAAATGATTGAAAACGACAGGGATGATGATATAGTTTTATCCGCAAGGAAGCGAAAGCATTTGAAATTTTTGAAATCATTTGTCTTATTTTTTTCTCGTTCATATGCAAACTGTGTTAATTTAAGTAAATAAATGAATGTGGGTAACAAAATAAAAAGAAATAAAATCATTTCGTTACAATTTAATTCTATATTACACATACTCTGTGTTTGACGAGTATACTCGTCATCGCTTAATTTGTGCAACGCAGTTTAGATACACATTTTCCAAAGACGTCGAAACAGTTAACTGGTTAAAGGCAATACGCACTAGGTGCCCGGCAAATGCCTTAAGCAGAATAGGAGCTCATGGTTGAGGGTGGTTGTGCAGCTTCTTTTTAAGGAGCACCCAAAGGATAGAAGTCTGACTTGGCTCCCATGCCTACTGACTTTAGCTGGGAATATTGGTCTGGCCTTCACACCTAGGGTGGCCCTGCCAGGAGAAAATCTCCCGGTGTACTTCACCCAGACAGCCCAGTGTCACCCCCCGCCAAGATGAGGCAGCCAGTAGGACTTGAGGGGGAAAGAGGCAGGACTCGAGGCTATTTTAAATTAAACCAATTACGGGGCGGTATGGATATTATCAGACAGTCGAAGTTCAATACAACACTTGAAAGACTGGAACAACGTGGGCGATCGTACTGGCATCTCTATACTGAAATTACTTAGACATATAGGCGTGGATCATGAGGTGCACCTCCAATGGATACCCTCCCACGTGGATATTTATGGAAACGAGGTTGCTGACGATTTGGCGAAGCAGGGCACGGCTGAACCTTTGTGTTCAAACCCCTCTTTAGCATTTGACGAGATTTATTCCGTCAGAAAAAAACGAAGATTTAAAGACGTGTAGGGTCCCTCCATCCCATGATTGGTATAAGCGGAGCAGTCCTGGTGGCTCCATTGGCCTTGCCTGTGACAGAGCCGACCAGACAGCGCTGTCTAGATTTGTCAGCGGTCACCTGAGGAGTTGCTCCTTTAGCCACTGTAACAAAGTTTTTCCGGTCTGCGCAAAGTGTGGAGTAGCGAGTGCGTCCCCAGAGCACATCCTCTCTTGTCTTCGCCTATCTAGGGAGACTTTCGAGACGGATCCTTTGCTTGCTCTGGATTTCTTGAGGGTGAGTGGGCTCATGGATGGTGTCTAGCTGCCGCTAGACAGAGAGGGATTAGTAACGACAGAATAGGAGCGATTTTTTAGAAATTCTTCAAATTCATTTCCATTTAACACTTTCTTACAAAGTTATTATTTCAATAATTAGATCAAATGATGGGGTTTCACTTTCAATTATTGTTAAACTAGAAAATCACCCGTCATACCATGACGGGTGCAAATTGCCTCTTCATTCGAGAGATTTCCTGTCAAATTTGACGTGTTTAAATAGATATACATGCGAGAGAAATGCTTGACATTGATTGAAAACAAATAAAATAAACACATGTTTTATGACAGGAAATATTTTTTATTTACATATTATTTATATATTCCTTTATTCAAAAAACCTCTTGTGACATTCCGTGTGAAGTATTTTTCGTTGTTTAACAATTTTATTATAATTCAATAACCATGAAATTCTCAGCTTGTCAAACGTAAGTTAAAAGTTAAAATTTCAAAGGAATTCTTTTTTGAAATTATAATCAAAACAAAGCACTTCTCTGCTTTTAAAACGTTGCCACAAAATATTATCAAATTATACCATCACGATTGCAATTAATAATCAGATGCATCATGGCGTCCAAACTATATCATGCGCTTGATATACCACTGACGTGATTCACTACTTTCTGTTGAGAAACGAAAATTAATTTAAAATATATGATTAATATAATTTAAAATTTCTCGGTAACTATTGATAATAGCGAAATATATCAATCGATAGCAAATTTTATTTCACTATTTTAGAGCTATTAAATTTGAAATTAGAACGACAATTACTCTTTTAAATTTAAAATTACTGAAATTTAGGTTCCTTAACAATGAAATAATGCTGTTTAACGTCTCGCAGTGCTATGGTGCGAGTTTTATTTTTGGTGACGTCAGAGCGTTACCGAGAGACAGATCTGGGCTATTATATTAGTTATTTTTCAAAATTCAGTAAATTACGTTGGAAATTCAGAACAAACTTCATTAGAACAGAAATTGTGTGCTCTTATCTAGGATGTATTTTTTTTTCTTTTTTTTTGTACAATTATCCGAAACCATGCTATTGAGAAATTAGTGTCAATCACCCAAAACAACACAAAATATTGAATAAAAAATTTTTTAGATTAAATTTTAAAATTCCGACTTCTAGGTACATTGAGTCACCATTAAGACTACCTGTGTGCCAAATTTCAAGGCTATAAGTGCGATAGATTCGTCTGGACATCGCACGCACGCACAAACACAAACATAGCCTTTTATAAGTGTAGATTCTTCATCAGTCATTAGCCTTAATATATCGGTTCAGTATATACATTAGTTCAGTAAAGAAAAAAAAACTATTATTGTTATTACTTCTAAGGAAATATTTTCGGCTTGAATGAGTGAATTAAATGGTTTTATTATCTTCAATTTTTATTTTTGTTTCATAAACTTATATTAAACATTCTTCAATAAAAGTTTCAGATAAGATGCTATAATTATACTTTCCTTTGGTAATTGCTACAAGTTTTTCCTATTTTCTTAGTTTAATTTTGAAATACAGGGTGTTCCAAAATTCGACCGACACACTTCTAGGGGTGATCATACGTATCAAAACAAACAACTTTTGCGATAGAACATGGGGTCGCAAACACAAAAGGCGAACTCTACAGGAGGCTGTTTGCTAGTGAATTAAGTAAAAGAAAAGGATGCAATAGGTAAAATGTACAACACAGGTTTAATGGAATCCAAATTCACGACAACACAACATCACAAATGTATGCACAGCAACACTGAAAGTCGTATGCAACATGACAGATACAGGGGTCTATTATGGTACCCCCGGTTGGGTTGGGTTCCGTTGTTAACGAGCGGAACCCACCCCAACCGGGGTACCAGAATAGACTCCTATATCTTATCTTCCCTTATCTTTTATTTAATTCACTGGAAATGAGCCCCTTTTAGCGGTCGACCTCTGCGTTTACGACCCCGTGTTTGATTGCAAAAGCTGTTTGTCTTGATGTGTACTATCAACCCCAGAAGTGTGTCGGTTTGTCGGTCGAATTTTGGATCACCCTGTATTATTAAAATATATTTTGATCTTAAATTTAGATCCCATTTTGGTTAAATATCCACAAAAAATATTATCAAACAATCTTCAAAGAACCTTATTAATCCATGTTTTTGATATATTATTAGAAGTGTTGCTTGGCTACACGTATTATTATTATATTGCAAATATTATTTGTATTTTGTGCAGTAACTATCCTACTCCTAATTTTACTGAATAATTTCTGTTCATTCTGTTTGGTTTTCTCTGTATTTCTGCGAATTTAATTTTGTGTTATAGATATTTTATTCTTATTATGTCCCTTTTACAATTTTAGGAAAAGTTTTTGTCTAAATGTTTCTTAAAAAGTTATTATTGACATGTTTTATTTTCTTCATCAAATTCTGTTATGTATTCAAGCTTCACTATTGCTTTGACTTCTATGCTACTTTTGTTGTGTTAAATTTTTAGAATTTAAAATTGTTAAAACATCTAAATTCATATTACGTTCTTTTAATATTATCTTTTTTCCAACTTATGTTATTCAAATTCCAAGTTTGTATTTTTGGGGGGAGGGGGCCTTGCAATAAAGTTACTCATACGCATACCCATCCAACCGACAGTGTTCAGTTTAGTTATATTAGCGTCCCGTTTTGAAGAAACATGAGGGAAATTTTGGGACAGACCTCGTAATTTTGAACCATGGTCAGATGACGAGGACGGCACCTCAGCAGGCACCCCCTCTCCATACTTCCACGCCACACCAACGGGAGAACATTTGGCCCCTACGTATGATTTACGGGTCTATTCTGGTACCCCCGGTTGGGTTGG
>BGPR01024702.1:0-10875 GCA_013235015.1 Araneus ventricosus | reverse complement strand
ATGCATTTTGACGTCTTTCTTTCGACTGATTGAGTTTAAAATCTTGTCCAGATCTACAATTTAACTTCCCAGCGGGCTCGCCCTCTGTACCAACATAAAAGCTATAAGCTTTGCAAAATATCATTTTTTAAAAGGGCAGTTATTAAAATTGGGTTGTAATTGGGTAAGGGTTTATAAATTCAATTATTTTAAACTATTTTTATTTAAGAAGGTAAAAATAAAACACAAAAACAATACAAAATTACGAAAGAATTTTATGAATGACGTGAAAACAACCAAAAAATGTAATTGCCAATTTAATAACTGAAATATTTACATTTGAATGTAAAATTGTAAAAGCACTATAAAAGAAAAAATAATAGTAATTTAGGTATAAAAAGAAAGAAGCTAGTTTTATTTTCATTTTACTGACTTAAGCCTAAACTGTCGAGCGTATCTATGAAATATAAATAGCATATTCGCAGAGTCACACATATTAACGCCTCGAATTCCAAATAATGACTAACAGTTCGTCGAAAGGGGATGAAGGAATAGCCAAAGCCATGCTTTTGTGGCAACCTCTGGTAAAAAGATATAAACCGAATTTCTCACATAAGGGCGTCCGCTGGAATGTTAATGACAAGATCATATATCAAAATTCGTTTATGCAAGTCATTATGTTGCTGAATTGCGTTACGATGCACACCGATACCCAGACCGACGGTCGGTCAACCTGCTGACGCATTTAACCTTCTCATACGGATCGACAGGACGGTCTAAAACATTTCTATTAACAGCGACGAAGGCCGGTCTCAGGCGGTTGGCGTCTTTCGAGGGGAGGAGAGATCCTGAGATCGCTTAAGAGATAAGTGTGGTAGGGGGTCCAATTATCCTTGCCAACTTCAGCCCATTTCCGTGCACCTTAAGCGACGGTTACAGCAGAGGGTGGGGTGGTGGGATACATGACCACCCAGGTAGGGCGAGTTAAATTCATTTCGCTACCTGCCCAAAACTCCCGGTTTTAAAGGGGATAGAAGGAAAAAATGTCGCCTCGGGATTAAGGAGTTAAACTGTATTTTGATGCAAATCTATAATTTCTACGGTAAAAGCATACACTAAATTTGATCCATCCAACCCATTTTGTTTAGTAACTAACACGTTCTTATGCTCACGAATGGACAGAACGCCTCGCCATGTCCCTGCTCCTGCAACCATTATAGCTACTGCACCAGTTGGAAAGACATGGGACAAACGGAGATCAACCAGGACATTTCAAACACGGGTCAACAATACACAGACTAATAATTGACGAATTTCGTCTTGAACATATTAGGAATCTGCAATTTTGTTATAAAGACGACTTACCAAATTTCATCCGCTTAGCTCTCTTTTATTTTTGAGTTGTCTTATTCACAAACATACATACATAATTCCAGGTCTAAAGGTTTGAAACGCGGATATTGTTCAAAATCTCATGATCAAAATTTTTAAAGATAATAAGAAAGATAATGCTTCCTCTTCAACTTTTTTAAAGATAATTCTTCCGCTTCAAATTTCTTAAAGATAATGCTTCCTCTTCAAATTTTTAAAGATAATGCTTCCTCTTCAAATTTTTTAAAGATAATGCTGCCTCTTTTTATACTTCGCAGGCAAGAAGGTATCGTAGGTAAACCTTGTAGAAAAAGCAATGCTTTATAGATTAAATTTCTGTTATATGTGTTTCTCCTATCATGACAAATGATAAAAGAGCGGGAATTTCATCCTTAATAAGTCGCTAGCAGTACGCGCATGGCGTTGCCCGTGGAATCAGGACTTCAACAAAATGAAGAAAAAAACGCCCACAATGGCATGAAAAATTTCTGAAAACAAAACAAAATATACGCATTATTTGATTTTCTCGCTTATTTTTCTTCGCGATAATAACATTTCAACTATAGGAAATACAGAATACGTTAATCCGAAACAATATTAAAAAATTACAACGTGAAAATTATTATTATAAAGCAAATAAAATATGCGAGACCTAAACACGTTAAGACATTGCCGAAAATAATAATCGAAGGCATTCAGTTGAAGGTTATGACGTCACCTGTGCTCTGAACCGTCTGCCAATGAAATTGTCCGCAACATTCCGGAAAAGTGTCGCGGGAGGGAGCTCGGTACATAAAAATATCTTTCAACTGGACAGGAAAAAAATAATGAAAAAACGGAAAAAGATATTTTAACCGTTCTTGTTTTAAATACGACAGAAACGTTCCAGTTATAAGCTGAAAAAAATTGAAAATAATTGTGTTATTAGAACGTTGGATGCAGAAATTTAGAAACAAAAATAAAATTTCGATGGCAAAACTGACTATTTTTTAAAAATTTCTCAAAATTTAGTAAATTACGTTTGAAGCTCAAAACAAACTTCATTAGGACGAAAAGTTTTCATTCCATCCGATAGCGCATTGATTGTTTTTCAACGATTATTAGAAAATATACTACAGCCATAAACGTGCCAAAAAGGGCCCAAAACAACACAAAACATTAAATAAAAAAATTTCTAGATTGAATTTTAAAATTCCTGCTTCGAGGTGCATTGAGTCACCTCTACCTGTGTGCCAAATTTCATGGCTATGAGTGCGATAGATTCATCTAGACATCGCGCGCGCGCGCGCACACACACAAACATTTCTTTTCATAAGTATAGACTAGAGAAAGAGTTTCTTTAAGTGGAAGCACTGTCTTACAGTTATTTCTTAATTTATTGTATTTGTGCGTTATATTTATTCGCCATATTTTCTTTGATAACTGATTTTTAAAAAAATATCCTTAAATCAATATAGTATAGGAGATAACTAGTATTATAAAAACCTGCTGCAAAAAAGGCTCTCACAAAAATTATTCCACCAATTTATTTAAAATTATATTAAATTTATAGTATCCAAACTGCATTCAACCAATTTAAATGCTACTGAGATTTACTATATTAATAAGAGATCCAAATTCTGTGCTGTAATAACTTATTTGGGAATAAAGCGAAATTTCGCTAACAGCATATCTATTTCCTTTCTGAAAAAGTTCTCGCAGCGACTCAAAACTCACATTTTTATACTTATTCCAAGAAAAAATTATTTCTTCAGTGGCTCGTAAAACAACATTTCGCTGATATTTATTTCAAAAACTTATTTTACTGAATGTTTTTAACGTCCCTGAAGAACGAGGTATAGATTTGTTTTCCAACTATCTTTCCAGACTTCGACCTATCCCATTTACAAAAGGATGTGGTCCTTTATGGAATCGCAAAGACCTTCCGTCTTTCCCGAAGATAATTATAAAGGCATTGAGCGAGTCAAAATGGGAAACTACGCTTTTCTCATGGAATCGACGAGTATTGAATACGTCACAGAAAGGAATTGCGATCTGACGCGGATAGGAGGAGAATTGGATTCAAAAGGATACGGAATAGCTACCCCACCTGGTAAGATATTTTCTTTTATTTCTGGAAGACTGGCATAAAGCTATTTATTGAACAACATTGGATCTCTGAACGTCAAATACTTAATTAAATTTTACTTGTTATTTATGGATTTATTGAGATGCAAAATGAATTACAGGTGTCTGATGTCAGATGTCCGTCAATCAAAGTCTGTCAATCAAACGTCCCTAATTTGATCAGTCCATTTAAAAAAATCTATTAGAGAAACGTTGGCGATATTTAGCAAAATTGGCTGTTGAATTCTTAGATTTCGGCGGGAATTTTTATTTTTTGCGTATATATGAAAACTGAGGCTGTATGCGTACAAAATGCAGATTGCACAGAAACTGCCACAACGTGTTGCATTTGCTGTGGAGATGTGATCTCGCGTCGAAAATGAACACGATTTTCTAAACCGCATCATTTTTTCAGATGAAGCAACATTTCATGTTAGCAAAAAAATTGAATATAAGCACAACTGCTGAATTTGGGGCTCAGGAAATCCCCATGCAGTACAGGAAGTGGAAATAAACAGTCAAAAAACCAGTGTGTGTTGTGCTCTTTCACATCATACAGTCATAAGACCATTTTTCTTTGCTGAGACTTCTGTCATGGCAAACATCTACCTAGACATATTGCAAATTTACGCAATACCCCAAATACAGCATTTACAACCCACTGTTATATTCCAACAAGTTGCTGAGACACGGATGTTCGAGTATTTTGTTCGAACTGGACTACCAGCTGGATATCTTCAGGGCTACCAAGGGAGCCCACGTGGAAGAGCACTGATTTTTTAGCAAAAACTTCGTGAGTACTGTTTTCTAATTTTACGTTTTTTTATGCATTATAACTTTCTGTTAAGTATAGCGACTTCTCCAAATTAGGGACATTTGATTCGGACACCCTGTAATACTTTTGTGTATTCCGGTGGTGCTTCGTCAGCTCAGAAACAAGCAGTTCTGCAAAAGTTTTATAGACATAAGTTGTAGGAAATTTTGTGCTAATTAGTTTGGTATATAATGATGGTATACTGAAAAATTATAGTTTTTGAGTTATAAGCAAAAAACTGGAAAGTAAATGTTTTCTAGTTTTTGGCTATAACTAAAATTCCAACAGAAATTATTGGTGGCAAACCTCAGAATCGCAATCAGCACCCGAAGAAAGTTAAAGAAGCAAAAAAAAAAAAAAAAAATACAACTCCTCCAGAATTGGATTTAAAAAAACAACTTAACGACTGAACTACTGAGAAAAAGCGAAAAGGGGTGCCAAATGAGAGCTGAAAAAATGCAGCTCAAATGAATACAATTTCATGCCGAGAAAGGGTTGCTATTCCCCCGCTTCGCGTTGCTCTTTGCGTTAATATCGGATCCGTAGAAGGGGCAAAACTTGATGCAGCTATAATCGGTCTCTATCTTAATTCTTGATTGATTTTCCGTCTTCTTTTCATATTTTTTATTACTTTTTGCCATTTTTGTTGATCACTGAATCCTCAAAGTGGAAAAGTCAGCCAATTAGAATAAAAACAAAAATACAATCTTTTAAAATAATTTTAGGGGGACTGCAGCTCTTATGGACGAGCCGCCACTGCTTATGGGTAAAATATTATGTTTGATTTTCCCAGTGATTATACTTAATTGACATTTCAGAATGAATGAAGTTTTATATATTTGTTACCTATGAGGGTTGCAGTGGCCTAGTGGTAAGGTCTGGGTCTCTGGGCTGCAAGGCTCCAGATTTGAAACCCCTTTTCATTACGAAGCAACGTACATATGGTCCGGTGCTCCTGATATCTGACGTCAAGGGTCAAATATCCCCCCACTAGTGGGAGAGGGGCCACCCGCTCAGTTGCCGTCCTCTTCGTTCGACTTCTGTTCAAAATAGTCCTCATGTTGCTTCAAAACGGAGTTTTAATATTAAAATAAAAATTAAATAATTAAAATAAAAGATTTTCTACCTTTTATCATGTTAAAAGGTGTGTTGCATTGCAACAAAATTCAATAAATGAGTTGAAAGGACAAAACTCAATCAGCTTGCATTTCAGAACATAACGCTCCTTCAAATCTCACCAAACCACCGTTCGTACTTCTTCATGAAAAATGAGCTATGGAAGAAAAAGAAGGAAGGGCAAAATGAGTGAGAAAAACAAAACTTAATTTAGGGTTTTCAATGGAAAGCTGTTGTTCCTTTATTTTAGTTAAAAGCTCGTAATTTAAATTTAACTGTTTGATATTACAATAATGATGAAAATAATATAAAATCACTAATGATTGTTTTAGAAGATTAAAAAGACAATGAATTTGGTGATTTCGGGATTGGGAATTAGAGAAATTATATTTCGCGGTATTTAATAATTTACTGGAAGTAAACAATTTAGCGTATATTAAGCAAATAAGTTTTAAGCTTAAAGAACTTGAATAAAAAAATCTACACTATTTACCAATGCAAAAGTTTAATTTTAAAAGAGATCAAACTCAGAATATTAAAAGATATATGATTAATATGAGCATTTAATTAGGTTTCAAATAATTTGCTTGAAAAGAGGCAAGAAATTTTATTACACATGTTGAAAATATGTCATTATCTACAAAGTATCATCTGATAATAGACAGCATAAAAGTACTGACATTTCTCAGTGGATGACTATGGTCAAATTTAACACTTTGCGGACAGGTAGAGAGTATAGAGTGCGCCATGGGGTATGTATTATAAGCCGACTAAAAACTATTGCAAGTGGAGAGCTTGCCATCCCTCTAACATCGTATTAACAAGCCTTCCATTTGCTCCTATATTTTCCACTGACAATGAATCAGTCAGTTCCGTCTGATAGCGCTTGGAAATGCATGAACCGCTCTTCATAACATAACCTACCTATGAGGCCACGGTGGGGAAGTACGACAGCATAGTCAGACACTGAGGTTCCTGCATTATAGCCCCTTTACGAGCGGCTCATGCAAGAACCCTCCGAATAATCGGGGTACGACCTGTCTTCGGAAATGGGCCCAAAGAGCCACACCACCATTATTGTGCCATCGGGCTGACGAGAGCCTGCTTATTTATAGGGTGGCCGCTCCTCCGCGAATTCACGGTGCCCCCCGACGGACACGGTGCAACTTGTATGGAGTAAGGCGCATTCAGACGATTGGGATTCGCATAGCAGTGTATCTTTGAAAATGATCTATGCATGCATTTGTGCACGGAGGAAACACCTGCAATGAAATTTAGCCTTGGTAAATATGCGTTTTAATAACAGAGGTCAAATGAAGGAGTTGTATATTAGGCCTCACAACGGTACCGCATGGAATTCTGGAAGAATAAAGGGGTGACTTGGACTTGGGTATAATACTTCCGGTGATCGAGTAGGATGAGAATGGTTTCATTTGTACTGGAAATACTCTGAAAGCAGCATCGATTTAAGAAATTGTTTGTTATCCAAAATCTATGGATGAGAATCATTTCAAAACATGCTCCAGGACTGTAAATTATTTGACGAAAAGACATGAGTTCCGGTGATGTATCCCCTCACACTACCTACCCAGACATTTACTGATAAGTGGTTGTTTGCAGTCTAAGTCATATCGCATACATACATACATAACCCACGCCGATAGACTCACCCAAAGGGTTTAGAGTCAGCAAGGATCGACAGGGAGGAGCCAGACCAGTCATAAAAGAAAAAAGTTGCAATATTTGGAAGGTATGGATTACAGAGCTACGTGCAAATAGAAAAAAAACACAAATACAAACAAAAACACACAGAAGCAGAGACAAAAACATACACAAATACAAACAGAAACACCTACAACACAAAAGAACCAACCGTGCTACAAAACAAAACCAACGTTGTAAAACACAAGAAACAAAAAAGGATAATAATAATAATAAAAAAACAGAAACTCAATCAAAGGATTACTTACATAACAATACTATATATATATATACTTTGAGTGCAGTAAATTAATGTACAGAAGTTAAATACAATTCAGACCACAAACGCTGCTAATCATCACAAATTTTTCTAGAAATTTCAAAAATTGACTTCAACCTGTTTAAAAATAAATAGTTTTTACTAAGTTTTCTAGTCCAGTGAGGCAGCAAGTCATATCGCATGTCAGTTAACGCTTAATATGTGAAATCAAAAGCTTTCCTGTATACAAACGAGCATGTATACTCCCATGCCAGGGAAGTATTCCCAACCCGTATTGTATGCGAATCCGGGTCGTTTAGATGACCTCATCCCTCAAATTACAAGTTTGACTCTGGGTACTGCAACCCAGTGTATTCATGTCAATAAACTTTCTTCTCAAATTTAGGTTCGTACATGCAGAGGCATTCTGTCAGTGATTTTGGCCCTTCAAGAATCTCACTTGTCCAGATTCTGAAAGACAAGTGTGAGGCGACTCAAAGTGCCCGATTGATTCTGGTTCTTCGTCACAGAGATGGGAATCGGAATGTGTGGGTGGGTGTTTCTTGTCCGCAGGAATCGGTTTCCATTCTCCGGGCCATAATCGTCGTGCCCTCGAATTTGTTTGGAAGGACCAACAAAGATGCTCGACAGGAGTGAATTATCTTCCATTTTGCAGCTACCAAACACACACTTGCGTGCTTGAGTGTAACTCAGAAACTAAAAAAATTTGTTTGAAACAAATGAAAGAAATTTTCACAAGATCTTCACTTTAAAATCTGTGTTTAATAACATTTCGTACAAATGCTTCACCAGTAGAATTTTACATTTGCGTATGGTTTTCATACATATCCACATTCCACTACAGAATACTTTGTCAAAATAAAAAATAAAATGCACATTTAGATTAAGCCTACAGTTATTAGACTGAAGCAGACCACAAATGCTAAGAGATGAAAATTTATAACCATCAAACCTGCGAACGACTTGTGCCCTCCCCCGACGCTTAAAGTTCTCCAGACATTTGTATATATTGTTGACTCGAATGCGCGCCAATTTGAGGCTGTTGTGCAGCAGACTACTAAAAAATATTTTTGGGTTGATGGCTTGTTCTTTAAGTTTGCTATATCGTGTGCTACTAAACCATTAAATTTCTCTTTTCTCACGTGTGTTAAACGATTAGTGTATCTTATCAGTTAAACAAATTACTATCTACTTCCATTTGGCTATTGCGTATCGAATGGTTGGTTCTTGATGGGAGATAGCAGAACAATTTAAAGGAAACAACCTAGCCATAAAGGATTTAAAATATATTTTCCGCTAGAGCTGAAAAATATAAAACACTTTTCCTGCCTCTAGCTTAAATTCACCGTAAAATCTTGGAGATCTACTTGGCCGTAATTTCAGGATTTACCATTTTTCAATCAAATATCTATACATTTTAAAATAATTGGCAAAACAGGTACGACCACTCACACACAAACACAGGCGATTTCGATAATTTTTGCTTCATGCGGAAAACTTATGACGTCAATATGTCATCAATGGCGCTTGCTCCCCGCCGCCACCAATTTCCAGTGGGAATCGAAAGAATATAAAACTTTAACGGGGTCCTTGTATACAACCCGTCAATTCCTTGAATTTATTTCATTAAGGACATGCGACTCATAAACCTCGAAAAAAATGGGAACAGAAACTGTCCGTCCGATGCATTATATCAGCTGAAACAATGCAGTTCACAAACTCCTTTTCTGAAGATTATTTTGTTCTTTGTCTCATGGTACACTCATTTTAAAACCACCATATATTTATTTGAGAGGTAATAAATAACCGTTTACAGGTTCAGAGGAAAAATGAGATGAGTCACATTGCGCATGATTACGAATGAATATTGAGATTCAAGCACAATATTTTGGGTATTTAGTTATCTAAACCAGTCTGTTTAGAGAAACCCAAGGAAGTCAATTTATTAACGTTCATTTTATTTTTCTATTTTATACATCAATTTAAATAAAATGTTGAAAATAGTTAAAATTTAAGCTTTTTCTAACTTTAAATAACCCTCTGGAGAAACTGTAAAAGAAATTATGGTTCCATTTTAGAAAATATGCTTTAATACATGTTCAGTTAAATTTTATGAAAAAATGTTAAATACTTGAGATATTCTTGCGCAATATCAAAACACATTTTGAGACACAGCGCTTTGAAAGATATGTCCATTTCAATATTTATGTTAAACAACTGATACAGTTTTTCTTCATAACATTCACAAATTAAGAAATTTTTTTAACGTATTGTTTTAAATTGTTCCAGGAACTGGGAAATAATTTTATTTTTCATAAATCAGAGATTCTTCGAGATTTAACAGTCAATATACTCATATGTTTCAAGCATAGCCACAGGCTATGCTTAAAACAGGGGTATACGTCCTTAATATTAATAATCATAACTAATTAATGTGCGGATGTAATGAATAATTATATTTTTAACAAATTTTTTTTGTGTTTAAAAAGATGAAATATTTAGAACCTCACTGAATACGTAAAACAGGGAAATGATGAAATACTTGATTTTAAAAGAAAAAACAGAAGAAAAACATGGAGACGAGAGCAATGCAAATCGAGAGATTAATTCATTTTCCTCTCTTACTGATAGCATAACTTTGAGTTACTTCAAAGGCAAACGAGAATTTCGCTGAATACATACAGTATTTAAAGAGTGAAAACAAAGAGAAAGTCATCAGATCTTACAAAATAGATTTATTTGTCTTTATTATAATTTCATCTACTGACCGATCTATATTCTGTGAGATATATTCAATGAACAGGAACGAACAGAAAGAAGCAAAAATCAGAAATTTTGAAATAAAAAAAGAGATCATTCATAAATAACATTTTAACAAAATTCGTATTGAAACAGCCTGTCAGTTGCATAGGTATTGGAATACTTCTTACATTATTAATTTTCCTCAAAAAGAATATTTTAGCGTATCGGATTTTGCACAACTTCAATAACCATTTTTGAACTAGTTAGAGCAATACTAAAATAATTGTAATCTCAAAAGCTTAGACTTAACTTATTCTTAACCAATCAGAAGACGTCAGAAAATGAATGTTGAAAAAACTGAGAATTTATTATCATCTCCCAACAAATTGTTTCGCATAGAAGATGGATGGCATTTATAAAATAATTGGCCAACAAATAAAGAATTGTAACTTTTCGTAATAACTCAGTTTTGATACCTTGCTTTAAAGAAGACCACTTTTTTTCTTGGCATTTGATTTATATTATATTAAAGGAATAGTAATAGTTAAGAGTACCAAAATTAGCCAAAATAATATTGCCAAAACTGGCAGATCTCTCTAGCCTGATGTCAAGGTCTCGGCTTTGTGACAAGGTATTACCAAAGATCTGCCCTGTTTGTAGGCTTGATGCGCATTAAATCTGCGATTAGCGTGTTAATTATCTGTCAATTCTAGTTATTTTTCTTTTGTGACCCTTTCATCTTCAAATTGACTTGTTTCATGCTTGC
>BGPR01024701.1:0-22971 GCA_013235015.1 Araneus ventricosus | reverse complement strand
ATTGCCTCAAAAAATGAATTTGTTAAAAATGGTTAACTGATAGCATCGCCAACTTGCCCAGGTCTCCCCTACTCATTTTTTAGACACGGTTTTTCTTACTTCGAATTTTTGGATAAATCGAATTTTTATTCGAACTTACGAATTAACAAAGTTCCACTGAAATTTTCATAAAGATAAGATCTCTAAAGCCATTGTGTCGCTGCAACAATTTCATGAATATAACACCCCCATGCACCTTTATTATAGTATATCCTACACAAACAGTGAATATTAACAATAGAGCGATATATCTCCGAAGAGTGCACTATTCTAGTTCTTTTCCATTTTAATTCATTTCTAATTTTTATTAAGTGTTTCAATTATTAGAGAATCTTTGCTATTTAATACTATAGTTTTTGTTGTGTTATCTTTAGGAAAATTTTGTTGATGCACTCAGTTACTGCTGCTGCGTTGAGCGCGCAAAAAGGTGTATTGTTATCATTATTATTATTGTTTACTTTTTGTTTCTTTTATTTATTTTTCTTTTTAATTCAAATTTATGTTTTTCCTATTATTTGTCTTTGTGTTTCATTAGAAGTAGCTGCATATGCGCCTTTCTATTTAATGCAAAAAATAGTTTTGATTTTATTTTAATTTCAATTAATATTTAAATTAATTTTTCTAAATTTCATCAATTGTAACTGTTAACAATAGAGCGTCAGACTTAACCCTTTCGCGTTCATTGGTTTCGCAGTGAAACCAAACATTGGGCATTTTTCACTGCGCATGGTCGAAACGTAGCGTCATTTTTCTTTCATAACTTATGAGCCAGATATATAGGTCAACTTATATAAAAATTCCAGTTCAATATCGTTCGTATTCACAAAGATATCGGCATTGCAAGAGCTAAATTGCTCTTTATCTCTATGAGAAACAAAATGATGAGGGTTTTTGCACGAATGGATATTTTATAAAAATTAAATCCTCGAAAGTAATATTGGGTTTTATGAAGGTTGAATATCCTGAATACTCACGTATACGTATAAATTAAATACATAATTTAAATTGTATTTCTATGATAACTTATTCGGAGGAAAAATAGCCCGTTATCGTTCATTTTTTTAATTGTGAAACCACAACTTTCTTGAAAATAAAAAATGCTAATTTTTTTCCTTTACATATTTATGATCAGCTGCATGTCTAATACCCATTTTTTTAAAAAAAAATTAGTAATTTTCAAAACGAATCATGTAGTGAACTTCAAAGGGTTAATCATGTTTTACAAAGATTTCTTCTAAGATGAAAGAATAGTCATAAAGGGCGCTCAATTTTGATGCATGATGGATATCTCAGTATACCAACACGTCATTTTATATGCTTAAGTAAACATTTTTTTTAAGAGACACACAAAAAAATCAGGTTACATATTTTATCTTTTTCCATACCACACGACATTCACTTTCTTCATCAGATTCAAGAATTAAAAATTCCATGATTTCTTCAAAAGAAAACCCAAACTGAAATAACTCCTCTGAGGAAATAACAAGACACTGCTATTTCAAACACATACTGTTATTCCAGTAATCAATTTTTATATGTTACTCTTGTAAACAATTTTTTTTTTCAAATTCACTACCAAATAGAGCCACTTGTTATGCATCAAAATTTAATTTAAATTAATCGATTAACTGATAATTATGCTTTGAAAACATCAAAATAGAGTATTTTTATCAAAAGCCCTCACCTCTACACAGGACTGTTTTATCCAGTGGGCTAATTGGGCTTTAGCCCAGGGGTGCCATTGATTCAAAGGCGCCTACACACTTACAAAACCGATTTATTTAAATTTTGAACCATATTTTTTAAAAATTATAATTTTAAATATGTTAAAAATACAAATATGATTAGGGGGCAGAAACTAGAGAGCCGTTGATTTTGTAATGTCACATAAACATGTATGTATTATGCTATAAATTAAAAAACATATTTTTGTCAGGTAAATAAATAATTATCAAAATCCTATTTTGAAAAGGCGCCGATCTGCAAAATTGTAAGGCTTTAATAACAGAACACGTGACATTTTTACTCGATTATATTATTAGTTAGGTATTTTCATTGGGCCATTGGCGCTGAAATTCCTAATTACTGTTCTGACGGGGCGCCAAATTATTCCGCTCAACTTTGTTAAGACGGCCTGCCTCTACAAAATTTTAGAATTTTGACACTTCAGGAAGTGAGTGAAAAACTGGTTACATAATTCCACCTTTACAAATATGAAACATGTCAAGTGAAATAAAACTAGTTCACAGCATATCGAGATATCCGTTATGCTTGATATGAGCAACACATATAATTTTAAATTAATATTCTTCTTCGAAGGAACGCGACGGATAGTTTGGAATAGATCTTACAATTCTCGGAGCGTGATCAGATGATAAGGACAACATCCGAGCCATCACTTTGTCTCCAGGACTTCAATACCACATTTCTCTCCAAGACTTCAACACCACGTTTCTCTCCAGGACTTCAACACCACGTTTCTCTCCAGGACTTCAACACCACATTTCTCTCCAGACTTCAACACCACACCAGCGACTGGAAGTTTGCCTCCGATATATTTAATATGAGCCATGAACATCTGGACAGAATCTTTGGTAGAAGCCGGACTCGAATTCGCGGTTTTACAGTTCCAAAGTCGAAACTGTCACCAGGACTTTGCTGACCTCCAATAAGATATGATTATCAACCTTAGAAGCTAGCACACATAGAAATGCACAGCTGAGATTGTAAACAAAAATTAAAGATAAGAAACGCGCAATTAATCTTTGTCACTCCAAAAGAGAGGGAGGGGCTTCAGATGTGTAACCTTCCGCCGAAGAGGAGGAGTTATGTAAAGTGGGGGAAATCTCAAATTTATTTTCAGATTCTTTTTAAAAAATGCCGCTTTTATATATTTAAAAAAAATTTAAATATGCATCGTAAAGAAGACTTTAAAACGCAGGTTTCTATAAAGTTACTTTTATTTTAACTATGCTTGAAAATTTTCTAAAAATGTTTAAAACCCGAAATTGAAGTTTAGCTACTTTTGAAAAATATTTAAAAATACTTTTAGCAGTCGGAAAAAAGTCATTTTGTAGGAACCTCTATTTTTATTTCTTCTATCGAATGCACTTGATTGCATCCAAAAAAACGCAATAGCAAACGAGAAAAGGTGTAAGTATAAATCTCCATAGGATAACATTACGTTCTGAAATTGTAGGTGGCGTGTGCACGGCAGCCTTAAGTATAATTCCTGATCTAGAAGGCAATATTAAATGGAGTAAGGCACATTTTATATTTAATACAAAAAGAATCCAAAGAATATGTCAAGAATTGTTGAAATTACAAGGCATTTCCGAAAATATTATTTTCAAAAGTACATTCATGAAGATACGTTTATTATTGTTGACATGAGCAATATGCAGTGGCTCAGCGACCGGGGAGCAAGGAGGTACAGATTCCCCGGGAGCAGGGGCGGCTCGTCCATTGGGGCTGCAGAGTTGCAGCACCCCCTGAAATTATTTTTTAAGCTTCTTCTTAGTGTTATTTGCTTATTTTTCCATTCTCAGAGTTCAATGACTTACGAAAATGCAAAAAAGTAATAAAAAATTGAAAAAAGGCATAAAATGAATCCAAACGAAGAGAGACGCAGGTCTGAGCTGCAAAATAATTTGCCCCCACGAAATCCTTCACTGAGCAGAAAATCTGGAATGAAAAAGCAACTCTTTCTTCCTTTAACTTAGACGGGCTTTGGGCTGAAAATCAGCACAGCTCTGGCTGGCATGGAGCCAAATGAACGAAAAAAAGATGCTCTTTTTAATATATATTCCTTTTTTCCCTCACTCCCACACAAGTTGCAATCTCATTGGCTGTTTGCGAGTTTCGTTTTCGGTTCGTGTTGCGACGACAGATTCAAGCAAATAATACTCTTCCAAAACTTTCACATTTTTAGAGTATTTTTATGTATTTAACATGCTTTAGCTTAAAAATAAATTTTCTGTATATGAGTTATTTGATATTCATTTTTGAAAGAGTGTTATCGAGCGAACTGGGCAAGGAGGGAAGTGTATATGTGGAGCTCCGATTATTATTTTTTTTTCGTCAGAGGAATCGTCACATCAACATTCACTTTAATTTTTGTTAGTAAAACTAATAGAAAATGTCATGTGTTGGTTATTTACTTTGTTTGAAAAGCAGGAAATTTCACATCTGGATTTGTAATTAAAAAATTTGGCCTACTTGGAGATAAAGTAGCTTTTAAAATTGTATTCTCTTAATAAACATTTTTTTTGCAGACCTCCTCGTTTCTGAGCTCACGAGCCACCACTGAGTAAAAGAGCTAACTGTTGGAAATGGATGCAGTCACGTGGTTTGAGCACGTGTTCTCTGAGCTCAGACGTCAGAACCACGTGGTGTGCTGTAAAAGGATATTAATTATATTTGTTCCAGATTACAAGTCAGTCGAAGTCTGATGTTACTCTCGATCGGTTTGCTTCCAGGCTAGCTGCCGAATTCATCATATTCATGGAATTTTTCAGTCTAATTCTTGGTGTTGATCAGTTGGCTGCTTCCAGGCTGCAGCTGGATTCACGAAATTTACCCGAATTCTTGTAATACATTAATTACGGAATGTTTCTTCTTGTAATTATTGATCCTGAAGTGTTTATCTTGGAATAACTTTGATTGATAAGTAGAAATTTAATCCTTATCGCTAAGTTTTTTGTTGTCAATAAACTCTTTAAAAAGACAACTTGATTCGGAATTATTCCTGGCACCTGGACTCGATTTATTAGTTAATTTTGATTAGACTTTTAGTTCTAGGAAGCAAAACCATAAATTTGCTTAATTCATAAAATTTACACTAACGATTGCCATGAACACCCTTACATCAAATTAATTAATGCCGCGTTTCAAAATATCAAGAGCTTGCCTCATTTCGGAGTTTGTTGGAGGGTTTTCTTCAACACATTTTTCCCCGTCGGAATCATCAACTATTATTGTTTGGTCTTGCTCACAAACAGCTTGGCAAATTTCCAAGTCTGTTAGTGTGGCAGCTACTGGAATGCCCTCGTCAATGGACATCCACTCTTCATATTCCTCCTTTTGCATACCTTCAGGAGGTCAATGAAAATTACCGACGGTCACGTCCCTGCCCGCTAAATGGACGACCTTCAAAGAGAGGTAAACCCCGAAATTCTTGGAATGTGTGGGGGAAGTGACCCCCAGATGTTTCATTACAAATGGCACGAGAAATTCTACAAACGTCAATCGTTAACGCTGTTTGAAAATGAGGGATCGATCAATTCTCTACTTCAAAACTGATAACATTAAACGATGTAGTGATCACACCAAACGAATAATTCTGTGTGCATTTGAAAACGTTGGTTTGGGACCAGAGGTTTTTGATAATACAAAGCGAATGGTAACATTAACCGCGATCACATTAAACGGAGTCTACTGTAAATAAAAAGTAATATAAAACTGGAAAATCAAAGTGTATGCAAGAAATCTTATTTCTGGCATTATCTCTTCTATGCACGATAATAAATTCTTTATAATACCTTTTAGAACATCAAAAAGTGTGTAAAAATGCTGTTGTCACAGAATTTATCTTACACATTTCTAAAAAAAGGGCCTTTAAAATAAAATCATTTGAAAACCGTCGCGGAATTACTGAAGTTCGCATAATCGCCTTAAATTCTAATCCATCAAAAGGAAAATATTTTGGATTCAGGCGAATTCCAATAAATAGAAGAGATCTGCACGTGCTCTTCGCATATTTACGGATCCTGCTATGGTTTGGATTGAGGTCGCCTTTCATTGGCTCTCAGCGTCACGTGACTTCGCTGGCTTCTGAATGATGTCATAGGAGCGCGCTTAGTTTGGATTTCGATTTTTGTCTTAGCTATTGTAACATGGAGAAACCAAAATTATCCTTATCTTGAATTCATCATTACCTTTAGAAATATCCAAATAATTACAGGATAATTTTGGTTTTTCCATGATATACTAGCTGAGACAAAAATCGAAATCCAAACTAAGCGCGTTCCTATGACATCATTCGGAAGCAAGCGAAGTCACGTGACGCTGAGAGCCAATGAAAAGCGACCTCAATCCAAACCATAGAAGGATCCGTAAATATGCATGATATTGATACGTTTGATTAAAGTCCTTATCTTTAAAGCATCATAAAAGTTATTGGGTAAGAATCTTGTAATTTTTAACTGTGGACATATGATGAGGGAGATAGTTGATCTGGCATTGCTTTCACCAAGCTTCCACATAACACCAAATGATGATGTTTCACAAAATATTATATTGACTAAAAATTACAAAAGATATAACGTACGCCAGTCTCAAATACAAAGCAAATCTTCCATGGAAACAGGACTCGAATCCGCAATCCTCCGATGCGGACGCCCAGATGATGCCATTCGCTGTTCTGAAATAGAACAAATGTTCAAAAATATTTTCTACTGCGATTCGTGTAGCGGATGGAACAAAACAAGAAACACATTATGATCTAGTTCAACCACATTGTAGCAAGCTTTGATAAGAACGCTTCAAACTGAAATGTTTGCAATAGTAAAAGTGATATGATGAAGTAAAATAATATTTCTAATATAATAGCTCAGATCTGTCTTTCGGTAACGCTCTGGCGTCACCAACAATAAAACTCGCGCCATAGCACTGCGAGACTTTAAACAGCATTATTTCATTGTTAGAGCACCTAAATTTCAGTAATTTTTAATTTAAAAGAGTAATTGTCGTTCTAACTTCAAATTTAATAGCTCTAAAATAGTGAAATAAAATTTGCTATCCATTGATATAAAATTTATCTCGCTATGATCAATAGATTCCGAGAAATTTTAAATTATATTAATCATATATTTCAAATTAATTTCCGTTTTTAATAAGAAGTAGTAAATTACGTCAGTGGTATATCATGCGCGTGATATAGTTTGGACGCCACGATGCATCTGATTATTTATTGCAATCGTGATGATATAACTTGATAATATTCTTTGGTAACGTTAAAATTTACACAAAGACATCGGAAGTATAAGGAAAATTGTTAAAAAATGAAAAATGCTTCACACGGAATGTTGTTTACCAAGAGGTTTTTTGAATAAAGAAATATGTAAATAATATGTAAATAAAAAAAATGCTTCCTGTCATAAAACATATGTTTATTTTATTTGTCTTCAATCGATGTTAAACATTTCTCTCGCATATATATCTATTTAAACACGTCAAATTTGACGGGGAATCTCTCGAATGAAGAGGCAATTTGCACCCGTCATATCATGACGGGTGATTTTCTAGTAATACAATAAAATATAAAAGTAACAAATTATTCATCGCATAAAAATGTTCAATATAAATCTACTTTTAAACAGTATGTACAAGCTATTTATATCGATAGATACTTTAAATCGAAGAGTTTTATTGTCATACATGGCAACAGCGGTAACGTTTAAAATTTCTTTCTTAGGATAAAACGCATCGCCTAGAGAAAAAAATTGCGATATTGTCAAAGAATTAATGGTGTTCATGTTGATGTACATTGAACTCCACTCTTATTACAAATCAGTTAATTAAAAAGAAATCTATAAATCGCTGAATAAAATCCAGCAAGAATTTTTTTCTATCATTCGGTCCAAGCCTTTTCTAACCACTCTTTTACCAGTGGTTAATTTATGGTTAACACGTAAATTAAAAAAACATAAATTAGAATCTAACCTCGCCCTTTTTTTTTATCATAAACCAATCTTTTCTTAAATCCAACAGTGGCCTGCTGATTTTCTGTGCATGCAAAGTCTGACATTAATTGAAATTTTGCAAATTGAAAAGAAGAGAAAATGATTTTCGAATTCAAATCTAGTAAAGATAAATATAATGGGAAAGGATACGAGAATTCGGGGGAAGAATCTCTAATATAATTAATTTATGGACACAATTGTCAACGAAATTGCATTTTTCAACTTTAATCTCTTACCTGGGTCGCTGTGGCCTATTGTCAAAATCTCGGCTTCCTGATAAAAGGATCGATAGCTCCAGATTCAAATCCGCAAAAGATCTGTCGGATGCGCGGTCTTGGCGTTTGTTAAATCCGACGGGTCTATTGGGTAACTATAGGGTGACAAGACTGACAAAATACCAGGGGCCTTCGATCTCAGCAAGCCCCAACCCAAGAGGGTTATATTCATTGCCACTGTCTTACCCTCCTGGACTGATCGCCCTTTGGCCTGAACATTAGACTTTGAAGATATATTAGGTACACGGTAAATTCAATTGATCGTTTTCTGGACTCCAAAAGGGAGCGAACGTAAAAATTCACTTTTTCGATCTTTTAGTACAAAAAAACGCTTCTTAAAACACTTTTATAGTCAAAAACCAGTTTCGACTGCTTACCCGCCAAGAAACTGATAACGGAATCGGAATACGTTCGGCGTTCTAGGAGCGTTTCATAATTACTGTTTCAGACAGAAGGGGTGTCAGAAAATCATTGGTTAATAATCAACACGTGACGATTTGGCGCCTTTCCTTATCTGTGTTTCTACACAGACCCGATAAGATAAGACTGGGTGACATTTGTATTTCAAAAGTATACTTTTGACGAAATGAAAGTTCGAAATAAACAATTCTAAAATATTGTTAATATTAAAAGTAAATAAAAATATTGTACCAAATATAGATGTGAATAAATCCTGAATTATTTGCTTACTCCTTCTAAATTATAAAATTCTTAAATTCAACTAACTCATTATAAAGACTTCTTAAGCATCTTAAAAAATGAAATAATAGTTATAATTCTTAAAATTTAGCGAAATTAATTAATTAAATTTTAATTAAAATAAAAAACAATAACATATTTTGCATTAAATAGAAAGGCGTATATGCAGCCAAATCTAACGAAATACAAAAAAAAATAATAGAAATTTAAATTAAAAGAAAATAAATTAAAAGAAAACAATCATAAAATGAAAAATAATGAAAACAATAGACGTTTTTGCGTGCAAACGCAAAAACGTCTATTGTTTTCATTATTTTTCATTTTATCATTGTTTTCTTTTAATTTATTTTCTTTTAATTTAAATTTCTATTATTTAAAAAATGAAATATTTTTATAACTAATGATAATAATGAGTTTAATCTTCGAAGGGGCGCATCCTAAACATTTGCAGGGGGCCCATATTCTTCAGTTACGCCACTGGCCAGGGGTTAAACGTTCTCTATCTGATGTAGTCTGGAAGTTAGGAGAAGGGGTTCCGACACGGGAATCATTGTTAGTGTATTGTTCTGTCCTTCGTTTTGTAGCGTGTTACTGTCTCTGTAGGTGTTATGTAAATCGCTACAGTAATTGTGTGGCCCTGTTCTTAAGTTACGCCACTATGTTAAGGGGACGTACGACTGTTAAACCTCGAAAATTTTCGATTTTATGAAAAAAATATATGTTATTTCCCTGTCTTTTCTGAACAATTTAAAACAATCCGCGTGAAAAACTTCCCATAATTATGAAGGAAAATGTATCAGCTCTTCAACGTAAACATTGAATATGGCCATATCCTTAAAGCGCTATATCTGAAAATGTGTTGTTTTTTTTATAGTGCGCGCACGATATCTCAAGAACTATTGAATATTTTTACATAAAATGTTTACATAATTTGTATTTTGCTATGTTCTACAAATTGAACCACATTTTTGTACATATTTTTCCAAAGACGTGGTTTTTTTTTTGGGGGGGAGGGGTAGAAAAGTTGAAGGTTTAACTATTTTTAACATTTTTATTTTAAATTGGTATATAAAATAGAAATTAAATTTAAATGTTAATAAATTGAGGTTCAGTTTCTTAAACAGACAGTTTGGATTACTTAGATACCCAATATATTGTGTTTAGATAAATATTTTATACGTAATCATGCGCGCAAGGTGACTATGTCATTTTTTCTCTAAAAATTATACCCATATTTATGACTCTCTCAAATAAATACATACCAATATAAAGGTTTGAAAATGTATGGACTATAAGAGAAATGACAGATGTTTTTCTAGAATATAAAGGTTTGAAAATGTATGGACTATAAGAGAAATGACAGATGTTTTTCTAGGAAAAAAAAAGTGAGTTTGTGAATTGCATTGTTTCAGATATAATGTATCGAATTGACAATTTTCCACCATTTTTTCGAGGTTTAAAAGACGTATGTCCCCCTTAATATTAATTTGCCTTATGTAAATTTGGTGAGGTTGCTTGAAGATGGAGCCTCCAGTCCTAATGTGTGCTCAAAATTCTCTTTGCCAGGGAGTTATCAAAAAACCACAATCTTAAGTTTGAGTCGACCCTCCTGGGTATTAGAATGGAATGAGACACAGGCATTGTCCCTGTCACCTCAGCACGGTTCAAAACAACGAAGTCCGCATAAATAGTTGAGTCGACCCTTCTGGGTAGTATAATGGAATGAGACACAGCAGTGGCGAATCTAGGATTCGGGTCTGGGAGGGGCTGAGGTCATAAAAATTTATATCGTTGCGACGAATGTCAAACCTCAAGGCTAAAGTAAACCAAAACTCTTTAACTGTACAAACTTTACTCACCCGACAATAAGAATCATAAAGAATAATACAATACTCTTGATAATTTTAAAAAAATTGCAATGAAATAACTAGCCAAAAAATGTTGTCGACAGCGTCAAAGCTACAAGTACAAGTGGAATGACTACAAAAGTAGGGAAATTGTCTAGCCTGTCAAGCCAGAAAGCAATGTTGAAACGTTTTTATTATTTTTTTAAAGATTGAAATTAAGAAAAAAAGCAGTGGTAATGATTTTAAATATAATCAAGAATTCTGGCTTGGCTCTGGGGGGGCTGTAGCCCGATAGCCCCCCCCCCTGGATTCGCCACTGAGACACAGGCATCGTCCCTATCATCTCAGCACGGTTCAAAACAACGAAGTCCGCATAAATAGTTGAGTCGACCCTCCTGGGTATTAGAATGGAATGGGACACAGGCATCGTCCCTGTCATCGCTGTACGTATCAGAACGACGAAGTCCGTTTAAAAATAGCCCTCGAAACGGTGCGTAAATCCAACTGAACTAATATTTTGTCTTCACCGTGCCCCTCCAGAATTGCGCCAGGGACATTAGTAACCCACCCCTTCTCCCCAACGCCACTGAGTTAATATGGAAATTCATCTCTGTGGAAAGCCGCCGTTTCATGCTAAAATGGCCCGATCAAAGCGAACTGGCAGAGAACCGATAGCAATGCGCGAACGCAGCAAAGGGTTCCCGCTCTCTGTTCCAGCAGCCGGGTGGCCGGGACCACCCAAGCAGAGCACGTGGCAGCCCCTTCTATCGAGCAATTAGGGTCTGACTGTGAAAGGCGAAGCCTGTGATTACGGCCCCCCTCCCCGTGTAATTACGGCGGGACCACCAGCGATGTGACGTCACGATCCCACGTGATAAGCGCCGCCGAGTTCACACCGTTTTCTCTTTTTTTGTTTCTGCTCCTGCATGTGAGCGGGGCCCGGCGCTGAAAGGCAAGTTAACTCGCCGCATTTTAGTGAGATATCTTCCCATTCCGACTGATGGGAGTCAATCTTCTTCAACTTCGAAGAGGAGCACCCCACCCCTCGCCCACCATCACCAGGCGGCCCCTTTTGACCAGAGTAATTACATAAATTCGGTGAGCAAGCTTAAATTCCTCCACACTCTTTTAAGTCAATTTAAAACGTAATTTGTCTGTGGAATCTCGTCTACCCGGCTACAGTTGATGATTCCAGGTACCAGATTTTACCGGATTGTTGAATATGGTTTTCAGGAATAGGCTTTATGATCAGTGGCTTATTTAAAAAAATGCATGCGTTTCATAGAAACTTATTTAGATGCATTATAATACATTTAAATACTCATTTAGATACACATTAAGACTAATTTAAAATGCTTGCACACACTTGCGAACAAACGAAGAAGGGTGACAATACTCAGCAAGATGAGCGATATTTACCATATATGATTGGAATTCATTCAGACAGGCAGAATATGAAAACATTCTCTATGTTGATCCTTTATTAGGAAGGGGAAAAAAGGGGAAGGGATGTATAAAATAGATATAAGACACAAGGTTATTCGCACGTCCAGAAATACTTAAGGAAATTGCAGTCTCGTCCATGGACTACGTTAGGCAAGCTACACCAGCATTATCGATTATTAAACCATTTGGAAGAATTTTTCTGACCAACAGAGATTCACAAGACAAGATCTTCTAGGGAATCCATAAGTTGTATTGATCACCAACTACTTCAGGTGTCTTAAGAAGAAATCCAGTAGGTTCCAATCAGGTAAAATTGGTCCAAAACTCAGGCCTACCATGTGTAATCCACCTCTGAAGATACGCTGAGTTTTAAGAAGGGTTTGACGGCACTGAAAAATTATTCCTTTCTACACATACCAAGCACAAACCACATAATATGTGGATATCATCACCTTGTATGGCGCACGAAATACTTTGCAGCAGACCTGATAATACTTTCTCCATTCGTCATCATCGTCGCTACTTCATTTTAATACCATTTTTTGAAAACATTTTGGCAATGTGACCAGGAAGCTGTTAGTTTAGTTTCGGAAAAAGATGCATCAAATCCGTTTCAGCAGCTAATTTGCATTGCATTTTGATGCTATGAATGTATTGTGACTTTACTAAGTTCTATAGCAAACAATGTTTGTCTTAATGTATGCGAGTGCCATTTTTAATGCATGAGATCGTGGACATCCTTCATAAAGTTAGCAATATGTCATATCTGAGATAAAGTAGACAAACATGAGTAGACATATCTGAGATAAAGTAAACAAAGTAGTTAGTTAGCGACATTTAATGACCATATATTTAAATTAAGGGAGTCTTGCTGGATATTTCGAACCTGGACGAGGCACAAAAACAGAATTCCTCTCCCATGGATCTTGTGAGCATCTGAAACTTTACAAATTGACGACATATTCTATTTAGCCGTAGTAAATCGCCATAAGTGGAACGATTATGCGTTTTGTGTTCTGCCTGAGGATAGATTGATTGAAATGTGAAGAGATGGGATTTTTAGCAACAAAGGCCGTTATCTCCTAAAGCCTTGTCTGAGGATAACTTATACATATTGTCTTATATATATAGGATTATCATAATTTTTTCGGTTGAAATCCGGACACGCTGGGGGTTGAAGAGTCTTGGGGGGGAGGGGGTCAAAGTATGGTATAAAATTCTAAACGCTGCTTACCAACGACTTTTTACGTAACACTAGCACAAAACTGGAAGAAGCGAAAAACAATTTTAAACGTAATAATGCAAACAGCATACAATTTTTTTTAATGTTTGGTAATTCAAAATTATATTAATGAAAAACATTATTAAAACAAGACTGCCAACACCTTTAATCTTCAATTTGAACTGGAACCTGGGTAAGAAAGCTCATCTAGAATGGATCTAAACAGTTTAAATAACAAATTTTCTTTCATAGGGAGGAATGACGTCATTAGATTACGTCAGATTTTCTCTATTACAACCAAATTTCTCTCTCGCAGCAGGCGTAAATCCGGACATTTTGAAGATCCGGACACTAGACCGGACGTGAGTTTGAAATCTGGACTGTCCGGGCGAAATCCGGAAGCATGGTAACCCTATGTATATACGTTATGTTAATTTTTTGCCAGTTAAATATATGTTGAAAACTAGAAATGGATTTGACATTCTTGCCAAAAACATTTTATTGTTCATGTCTTTTATGTAGTTTTTAGTAGGTGAAATGCGAAGATCTTTATGAATAAATCTTTCAAATGATTTACCAGAATGCATTAACTATTCTTGTAGGCAGGTGCGGATTAAGGGCTGGCGCACTAGACCCCAGAACACCGAAGGGGGCACCGAAATGGAGCGTGGTTTATTTCTTTATTTTTTAAATATCGTAACAGATATTTTTTATATAAAACCCTGTTCATAATGCTGAGCGAAGCGACCGTTGATTACTTTTCCAGAATTACGGAAGGTCTGTGTGCAGTATTCAACAGATATCAATGTACTTCATGACGCTAATCGCTTCTCCGGAATTTTGCCACTAATGATTCGCCCTACCCAAATCGGATGTCTACTCCAGACCTAAACAGATTTAAAATCCTAGTTCAGATAGTAGTCCAGATGGCCAGATATTCATTTTCCCAGCCTACAAAAAGAAACCTAATCGTTACAAAGAAAACAACTTCTCAGGAAGCTGTAATTTCAATGATTATAGTGAATGATAAACTTTCCTTTTTCAATGAATATCAGTAGTCATTAGTAGTGACGGATTGGTTCAGTAGATAGGGATCCCTGTTCTCCTGCATTTATTTAGCAATTTTTGGGGAGGTTGAAAATCCTTTAATCCGAATGTCTTTTTGTTTGCCCTTCACACTTTTGTTGAATGCGCTAGCTTTTTAAACCACTGTTTTGTTATCACAGTCAGGAGGCCTAAACAGAAGAAATCTCGTTAAAGCTTTAACCCTCTGATTCCTTAGATCATTGGAATAGAGAGACCTCAAAATACGGGAACGCCCGAGTTTCTCTTTCAAAGATAAGGGAAATTCACTTCCCCTCTCAAAAACCGCAATGACAGCTGGCACTCTTTGAATTCTAAGAACTCCCTCCCCTGTTCCCCAAACCCTTCTGGGTGAGCCACTCTAACGAAGAAAGCTCACGCTGCAGGTGTGCAATCAATCCCACTTAACAAAAGGGGGTGGAAACTTTACAGTGATATTCGGACGTTCCGGACGTCCACCGTCTTTTGCTTGAAGGGACGGTTGGGGCGATCTCGTATAGATGGAGTTAAATATCCCAATGCTTCTAGATCGCGTAAGTTTACTTCTCGCAGGAAGTAACACATTTGAGAAACGACATTATTCAAAGCTGTTCTACCCGTTTGAAGACAACGTAATAAACCTTGGCAGAATATTAGTCAGATTTCATGAGGAAGAATGTTGTGTTCATTATATAATTGTTTATAAAAGATTTCTTCCCTTGGAAATAGAACAACAAGATATGCTTTGTTTAATACCAGCCGCCTTCGGCGACCAGCTTGTTCGCCAGGAATATGATTTCAATTGAATCTGGCATCATTTTATATTCATGGTTCTCTTAACAACTTAATTTTCAACTTCAGATTGTGGTAGATATTTAACCCATGTTCATTGTCTACAGCAGAGGTTCCCAACCAGAGGACCAGTTGGGGTTACTTGAACTCAAAGTCGGTAATGGCGGACACAAGAAAACATATGGGATTAAAACTGTTACATAATTTTCCCCCAAAAAGTTCGTGTGGAAAGTAAAAGTGAAAGTGGGGAACACCTAAACACTACCCTCAAAGCAAGAAAAAAGAAAGCCAAAGGAAGTGCAATTTTTAGGTATCCTCAAAAGTTAATGTGAAATTATTACCACACTGGTTTCATTTGTTTTGGCGTTGAACTAATACTATTTTAACTCTCTGAACCCGGCTAGAGCGAGAATTCCAGTACCTCAAAAACTGGAGTAATTTTTCGTTCACGAAAACAGAATGGAATCCTCCCTTTCTTTACAGAAATTCCACGATGACGACACCCAAGGTTGGGCAATCAATTGTCAGCGAAGAAAGGAACTACTTTTCTCCCGTAAAATTCACTGAGTCGACCGAAACTGCCTGAGTCCGGTCTCTGTCGAATGGGGCGGCTTGAGGCGGGTTAGGGCTCATAGAGTTAAAAATGTAATAAAATGTAAAATCAAAAATAAGTCCTGCAAATGTTATTAATTCGAGTCATTTGACTCTTAAGCTGACCTAAACCCTTAACATTATTGTTAAAAACTTATTTGCATAGATGGATGATTGGAAGGGGGTACGACAGTAGGGGGTACGCGAAAATAAAAAGACTAATCAAGGGGTACGCGAGGGGAAAAAGGTTGGGAACCCCTGGTATACATAAATGTTCCTAATGGAGTCAAATAACTGACCATGTCAACCTCTAATTCCATGTAGTCGGTACTATCTTCACTTTCTTATTCCTCTTGTAAAATGTTCATTTGATTTCAACATTAAAACGACGCGGCACATTTTATGGCCAGCGGCATGTTAGCTGGATGCTGAGAAAAGAATGAAAACATAGAAAAAATAAACATGCTATTTATTAAAGTTATTATTATTATTATTAAATTTTATTATTATTATTATTATTATTATATTATTAATTATTATTATTATTATTATGTTATATTTATTGTTATTATTATTATTATTATATTATTAATTATTATATTATTAATTATTATTATTATGTTATATTTATTGTTATTATTATTATTATATTATTAATTATTATTATTATTATTATGTTATATTTATTGTTATTATTATTATTAAAGTTATTATTATTATTATGCAAAAATAAACATGCTATTATGAAAGTTAGCATGCTGAGAAAAGAATGAAAACATAGCAAATATAAACATTCAGCTTAATGGATATATTTCTTAATAAGCAAAGCAATATATCGGAGAGCTTGGTTTACAGATTTCACAAAAATCTTGGTGAAATAAAATATGAAAGCAAAATGTATTAGGATCTTATCTCAGACTACAACAATGAAAGAGAAATAGGCATTTAATATTTGCTTAAGCAATGAAAACGGTTTGAGTTGCGTTGCAACAAATAAAAATTATTGTATTAAATTATGCAAAAAAATATTTTTTTTAAATGTATTAAAATTAGAGAAAAACATTGTACGTCAGCTTAATTCATATCATTGAAAAGGTAATTTTTTGCTCTTTCAGATAGTGTAAAAATGATTTTTGTGCTGTAATATTTTCGAAAGTTATTAAGGAAAAACTCAAAAATTTCATTTAATTTTTATTTAATTAAAATTTCCAAAAAACGGCTCCGAGGTGCACATTCCCATCCTACAAAGTATGCTTGTGCCAAATTTCGTAGTTTAAGAGGACCAACACACACACATTCTCCTTTATTATTAGTAGAAATATCACTATAGAGTTGGATAATATATGACAGTAAATATTCAATAGAATTACATAAACTCATTGAGTTTCAGAAAAGAAATAAAATTGGGTAATTTTGGTAAAAATTCTAAATATTTTTCTATATACAAGATTTTACACCACATTCATAGTTTTATTAAATAAATTGTAGAATGCTAATCTCGCTGCCTTCATTTAAACTTAAAGTAAAAATTTTAATTTTTAAAAAGATGTCTTGATGTTCAGCAAATTGCTTTATTATTAAGGATAAAGAGTAAAAGCTTTAATCTGTGTTCTATTATCATTTTTTATGATATTAGATTACTGAATTATTTCCGTAGATTTAATGAAAATAATTCAGTATTTCTGATGAAAATAAAGAATCTATGACGTATATTTCCTTTAATAAACAATGCATCTCAAATTTTCTT
The DNA here is from genome assembly GCA_013235015.1 of Araneus ventricosus. Lineage (NCBI taxonomy): Eukaryota > Metazoa > Arthropoda > Arachnida > Araneae > Araneidae > Araneus > Araneus ventricosus. The sequence continues at coordinate 5,509 of BGPR01024701.1, read as the reverse complement.
GTGGAAACATATCCCAATTAAAATCTTCATCACATTTTTAAATAAAAAGTAATTCAAAATCGGTTATTTTTTACATTACAAACAGATGACTATAATTTAATAAAAAAAATTATTTTTTCAAATCTTTATTATTATTTTAAAAGTATGATTTTGAACTGGATTTTTGTATTTTTCAATTTCATATATAGTTAAAATCAAAGAGTTATCTTTTTAGGTCTGTTGAAATGTTATCCAACTTTTGGTTTACGATAAATATTTTTTCATTTAAGTTTCAGTTCCTGTCATTAAATTAAGACTTTTATATTTATAAAAATATTCAAGAATGTCCTGTGATATTAGAATATTATTAATAATGGACCTTTGATTTTAATTTGTAAATCAGATATGAAGCATTATTTAGTTATTAAGTCTTCAGTATTTAATGTAAATCATTAAAAAATTAAGGCACATTACAAAACAAAAAGGTATAAACATATTCTTTTAATGTAAATGAAACACAAATAAATTTTTAAGCTAATATATATTTTCATTTTATCCAGTAGCGTATCCATGGGGGTTATCGGGCTGCCGTCCCCCCCCGAGCTAAGCCAGAAATCTCGATTTTATTTAAAATCAGTACAACTGTTTGTTCTTAATTTCCCTTTTTTAAAAATTTCGAGCCATTCCACTTGTACTTGTAGCATTGACGAAGTCGAAAACATTTTTTGTCTAGTTATTTCATTGTATTTTTTATTAAATTGTAGAAAGTATTGTAGTGTTCTTTATGATTCTTAATGTCAGGTGAGTAAAGTCTGTAAAATTAAAGTGTTTTGGTTTACGTAAGCCATGAGGTTTGACATTCATCATGTTTATAACCTCAGGCCCCCCCCCCCCGACCCGAATTCTGGATTCGCCACAAATTTTATCATATAAGTGACAGTGATAATTTAGCAATGGATTTCTCACCTGATAATGTGCATAATTTTATTTATGTGTTTCTATTTTTAATAGAAACACATTAAATAATTAGAAAAGTTTCTAATTAATAAACAAAAATGTTTATTTATTAGGAAATTAAATTACAGTTATTAAATTATTCTAGTTTTTCCAGTTAAATCAGAGTATATTCTTCACAAATGAAAATGGTCAAAGGTTTTTAATTCAAGCGCTTGTATTTCATAATTCAATCGTTTTTCTTAAAATCATGTTGTATTCACAGTGTTCTTCTTTTAAATGACGATATTTTAAGTATTTCAGGATGTATTAATTTATCATGATTGGTTCAATTAAAGAAATCGAAGTCCATCTTTTTTATATCAATTACTAGCAGTACGCGCACGGTGTTGCCCGTGGAATCGGGACTTCAGCAAAATAAAAAAAAGTCCACATACAATTACATAAATGAAAGTTTTAAAAACGAAATCAAAACAGAAATATATATATTATTGAGTTGGCCCGCCTCTTTTTCCTCTCGACCGAGTACCGTTAAATCCAAAACAATGTTAAAAAAATTACAATGTGATATTTATTACACTGCAAGCAAAGTATGAAAGGCAAAGTAATAAGTTAAGACACGCTTAAAAAAATAATCGAAGTCATCGAGTAAATAAATCATCTCCTCGCAGAACGCGAAAGTAATGACGTCACCCTGGCCCGTCAGCCAATGAAACTGCCCGCAACGTTCCGGAGAGCTGTCGCGGGCGGAAGCTTCGCTAGAGGAAAAATATCGTTCAACTATCAGGAAAAAATTAATTTAAAAAAAACGGGAAAAGATATTTTAACTATTCTTGTTTTAAATCCGACAGAATCGTTGCAGTTATAAGCTGAAAATGATGCAATCACTGGATGCTGCTGCGTTGGGCGCGCAAAAAGGTGTATTGTTATCGCTATTGTTTATTTCTTCTGTAGTTTTTCTTTTTGTATTCTATTATCTGTATTTGTATTGTATCGGAAGTTGCTGCATATGCGCCATTCTGTCTAATATAAAAGCTTAATTAATTTTTAATATCTTTTGTTAAATTGTATTAATGGTAACTGTTCTAATTATCAAACATGAAAAAAATTGTATATTCTTTGCATCTTTTTTTTTCCACTTCCTGAAACTCTGTGCTGGTTTTATGAAAGAGAGTCGTAGGCAGCATTTAGAATAATTTTATACTATACTTTGACCCCTCCTTCAAGATCCTTCATTCCCCTCCTCCGTTGTGTTCGGATTTCAGCTAAAAAAATCATGGAAACTCTATTAATTAGGGTAAACAAGACAGTTAGTGACACACTAATTTTTCATTTCAAAAAATAAGCTTTCGTGTCGATGCTCAGTTTTACTTAACCTGGGAAATTTTGGTTGTAATAGAGAAAAGTTGACGTCATTCTGCTAATGAAAAAAAATTCATTGTTTACACTGTTTAAATCCATTGTTGATGAAAAAGTAGATGAGCCTCCTGGCAATCTAGGTAATCCTAGAGAAAGTGGATGAGCCTCCTGGTAATCTAGGTAATCCTAGTAAATAGTTAACAGTAAAGTAAATAAGTACGAAGAGATGTCGATAACTGTGGAATCAGTTAATCATCCATAAGGTGTTTTAATCAATTTTGAGAGAAATTTAGAAAAAGTCACAACGAATCACAAATTGTTTGAACTGATTTTACTATTTTTTTTTCATGATTTAATTATATAAATATTATCTTAAGTGTATCAATAACTGTCTTGTTTACCCTACAGTATTTCAATATAAAATAGCATCAATTCAGTGTTGATTGCTGATGATATTTAACACATATTAGAAACTTATAAACTGGACAATACACAACTTAGAAATAATTTGAAACTATAGATTGATTACAAGGAAAAAAAACCACTTTTCGAACATACCGTTTCAGGGAACGGAATAAAATTTTGAATGCAGGTATTAAACGGTATGCGCTCAAGAATGATGCAGAAAATAATAGCTCTCACAGTTATGGTTACAGTGACAAAATTTCGAAATTTTCAACTGTAAACGCCTGCTTTTTTCCCCACCGAAACGAGATCCATGGTAAAAAACCTAAAACGTATGCTCGCTGGTGGGTCATATACAGCCAAATCACTCCATTTGGGCTGCCGGACATAAATGCTAAAATGCGACCGGTGTAAATGCATCCGGAAAGGGGGAGGCTATCTAGAGGAATTCTGAGCAGAAAGGGGGGGAAGTATGCGCAGTAGGGTATCACCTGGACCTGTAGCTGCTGGGTTTGCGTGGATTGTCCGTGAATGACCTACCTAAAGCCGGCAATTCATCTGTAGTCCATTTCATTCCATTTGACCCAATACTGATTTTTTTCCACCCATTCAAGTCGAAAAAATCATGCACGTCATTCAGTAGGAAAGTAATTAAGGCAATTTAGTAAGCCGCCGTAACGGTAGATGGCAGCACGAAATAGTGAGTGTATGTCTTAAGTTTTTCTCACGAGAACGCGAAGCAACTTCCCGGTTCCAGTCAGAGGGATTCACGGTTTTCAACACAGAAGGTGATAAGTTCGCTCGCGCGGTAGGTGTTTCTGCCGTAGGGCGCGGCCCATGGCCTTTTTCTTCCTTGTCCCACCTGGATTTAAGTATGGTAATAATTATTATTAAATGACATAAAACTTTTACCTTAAACTTTCACCTGCATTTAATCATTTCTTTGTAACTATATGTAAATATGCTTTTAATGTGTAATAAAGTAAATTAGTTATTTAACTGAGCCTTCTTTCTCTAAATTCGTACCCCCTAGCACATCGTCGAGCAAACCCCACATTCATTTGAAGTTCCAAAGTACGTTCTTTACTCCCCCTATTCTCCCCCACTCAGCGGATTTCCGACTAGGTAGCCTCGTCGCCGGATCCCATTCTAGTCAAATCGTTTGATCTGCCGCTACCCTCGTATCAGGGTCCTACCTTTAGAATCGACACAAGAAGTGTTGGAATTTGGTTCCATTGGAAATCCAGCTTTTCTGAGCCACTATGCTATTTTCCATAGGTTTTCGACCTTGACGATTGTTTTTTCCTTCCCGTGTTCCAAATTTCAATTTTGGAGTAGATATGAATGGCCTGCTTAAAGTTAGACATTCACAGTGAGACATCTCCACGCAACGGCGTGGTAGCACTCCATTCACGAGAGAGGCTCACTCTCCCTCCCCCACAGGTCTACATTTTGTGGATTTCATTTTTCTGAGAGAGGCTCGCTCTCTCTCCCTACTGTCGTATTTCAGTTTATGAACCAACACTCTAAATGTATAAAGCGGGCTATTCACCGCTCTTCCAAACTGGAATTTTTGGAACACAGGAAGGAAAAACTTATCGTCAAGGTCGAAAACCTGTCAAATTTGGAGCAAATGATTCGAAGTGGTGGAATTCAAACGAACTTAAAATCTAAAAGGCAATCCCTCGATTCCAAATTGAGACCTCGATGCGAGAGTAGCGGCAAAGCAAAGGATCTGCCTACATTGGCACCTCGCGTCGAGGCTAGAAATGAAACTCGAAATCACCCGAGGAGTGTGAGTGGGAAAAATTCTGCGACTTTGAACCTTGTCTCAAAACAAAATTTGGAACATCCGTGAATGCTTTGCCTAATTTTTAGACTCAAATGGGTGGTGAGGGGAACCGTTCTCAGGACAAATGGCACAGCTTAGCCTTTTCGTTGAAAATCCAAACTCTTCGACCGCACAACGCCGATTCTCATCGGATTTTCGCATTGGCGACGGATTTTGGAGCGGTGCGATCCAAACTGAGTGGAACGGTCTCTCCGTGAGTGTCCAGCTTTAGAAGGACAGCAATGGTGGGAAATTAGGGAATGAATGGATTTTCCAGGCTTGAACATGATACTGGAATTGGTTTGTGAATAAATATTTTTGTAAAATAAATGCCGTAAATCGAGAAAACGATAACTGTTGTTTGAAATTAGATTTTGGAATGAGAAGTTATACAAAATGTGAGGGTCAATGGCCTTTGTTGTTAAAGGTTCCTAAACACGCCGTCTCAAGTCAAGTGAAATCAACTCCATTAGTGTGGAACATGGGAGTAAAGTTTCTAAAATAGCACAGGTTAGATGTCTACCATAATTTGAAGTTAAAAAACATTTTATTGAGGGAGCCATGAAGGTCAAACTACACACAAGAGAGACTTAACTTAAATTAAACATACCTAACATACCATAATACCAACCAGGGCCGGATTATCGAGTAGGCAACATAGGCAGTGGCGGCGATTCGTGTCACCCCCTACTTTTTTAGGAAAAAATTAAATTTTAATTTAATTTCAGCTGTCTAAAACTAGGAATTATAAAAAAGCAATAGACTTCGGGAAAACTAACTAATCTTTTAACTAATTTTTTTAAAATTTTGTTGTCTGCGCCTATACTCCCGGGTCTTTTAGATGTCAATAAATTTTTTGCCCCCTCAATCTTTCCATCCAATCGCCGCCACTGAACGTAGGCAACTGTCCAGGGGCCCCGTCACTTTGGGGGACTAAGTTACAAGAGATGTGTGCTCGAACTTAATCAAATTAAAATCAAG
>BGPR01024700.1:0-22973 GCA_013235015.1 Araneus ventricosus | reverse complement strand
ATATGTATAATCAAAATAATCCTACTATACCAAGAATATATCATATATAAGAATATAATATATAAGAATATATATATATATATATGGCTGTTTCGACAGTTTCCATCTTCTGAGAGTTAGTAATCACTCTATGTTGAGTTTATGCGATAATTAGAAATATCCTGTATTATTTACTTATTTAAAATTGATTTCAGTATGATGTCTTTTTTGATTGCATTACTTATTTGGGTGAAAATATAAAATAGTTTTATGTGTGCTTATCTTATATAAGGCTTGAAAGTACCTCAGTTTATAATTATCTTTAATATTCAATGAGAAATGAATATTAAATAACACCTTTTTATATCTCTTTTGATGTCTTAAATTTATCCTCAAAATATACAGGATATACACAAATGAAGTGATACACTACAAAAATTAATAAAAAAAGACTAAAAATATTGGAACTACGGTTGTTTTTTTTAAATAAGAGCGCATCTAAAAAAAGTTTTTTTTTCAGATAGGTAACGCGGCGTTACGCCGTCCTAAATTTATTACAGCGAGAGAATTCCGTGCGCAATGGCTACCGATCAGCAGAAGCCGATGAGTGTATATTAGTTTCTTTTCTTAGTTTTTCTTGAGTATCACGAAAACTCTTCAGTTTTCACACTACATGAGAAATAACGAATTAAAGAGCGAAAAATTCCCTACAAATACACGCTTTTATTTCTCTGCCAGTTTTAATATTTTCGTGGATAATGGCTCTAAACAGCTATTTGATTTCCAGTATTTTACGACCCCTAGACCACCGAAATGGCATGCTAACTATCTAAAGAAAAGTTTTTCAGATTATCACTAAAAAAAAATCGTAGTTTCAACATTTGTAGGTTTTATTCATTAATTTTTGAAATGTGTCACTTCATTTATGTACACACTGTACATGCTGTAAACTTCGATTAACCGTCACCGTCAGAACCAGAACAGGGTCGGATAACCGAATGGACGGATGACAGAAATCTCTTAACACGTATGTACAGTAGGGTGGATCGAAATTTTTTTTTCAGAATTTCAAATCCTACCTATACAGAAAAGATGTTCTATGGTATATAGATAAATTGAAAAATAAAATAAAAAATTAAATTTTAGGTTAAGAACCGCCGCAAGGGGGCTGAAGTTTTGAAAAAAATGGAAAAATACCTAATTTTGATTATGCGATTTTTTAAAAAAAATTATTAATTAATTAAAACCTACCTATGCGAAAGAGAGGTTCTATGGTATGGAGATTAAGAGAAAAATAATAAAAAAATTTAAATTCCAAATTTAATACTGCCGCAAGGGGGTTGAATTTTTGAAAAAAGTTTAAAAATACTGAATTTTGATTATACGATTTAAAAAAAAATATTATTATTAATCAAAACCTACTTATGCGGAAAAGATGTCCTATGGTATGGAGATTAAGAGAAAAATAATAAAAAAAATTAAATTCTAAATTTAATACTACCGGAAGGGGGTTGAGTTTTAAAAAAAATGGAAAATACTTAATTTTGATTATTGATTATACGATTTTATATTCGAAATAATTGTTTTTTTGCGCTATAAATAACCAAAAGTGATGATTAATGAGAAGTGAGTAGTATAATGTACATTGCAACATTTTATGACTCAGCTCCCCCTTTCCACACCGTCAAATCAGTCCGGCTAAACAACTAGAGCAGTAGGCAATCCCATCTTTTTTCTGTCTCCTGCTTTATCCTCCCATGCATCCATAAGTCGGAAGTGGTACTTCATGGAATCTTCCCCACAGTCATACCTGTAGTGACAGAACGCTGCCCCGTGTCCCCGTGCCTGATGCCATGACAGCAACTGTGACGGTTGGGTGCACACAGGACTACCTGTAGTGAAAAATTTTTAGCTGCAGTTAGAACATTGGACCGATTTGGTATTTCCGACCGAGCAGGCGCTGCCATCGTGTCAGCTGCTCTTCAAGATGTGGACATTATCTCAGAAAGCAATGTTTTGAACGTTGTTGACAGAAATAAAATTCGGAGTGGGAGAACAAAAGCAAGAACCACTCTATTGTCTCAGGTCATAAAAGATTATGACCACGACCAGTTTGGTTTATACTTCGATGGGCGAAAAGACAGGACTCTATCAATGGAAGACAACAGAAGAAAAGTCATAATAGAAGAACACATAAGCTTGGTAAAAGAACCTGGCTCTGAGTGCATTGGCCACGTGTCTGTAAATTTCGCGAGAGCGCAAATCATTGGAAAAAAACATATATAGTTTTTTTGTCATGCGTTGACAATGACACAAATGTAACAAAGTTGGTTGCGACCGAACATCTGTCAGCACAGGTTTCAAAGGAGGTGTTATATGTAACATGGAACTGATCCTGAATCTTTCACTACAATGGTTTGTGTGCCAGTTACACGCCAACGAGCTTCCAATACGTCATCTTTTCGCGCACATGGATAAAACCACAACTGGGCCCAGAAGCCTGACTGGCGAAATAAGAATATCGTTGGCCGGATGCGAGAAGCTATCTGTAGTTTCATCCACGCCAATAGAAATCACGCTATGGGAAGTGACTAACAAGAAAGACTTAAGTACTGATCAACTGTACTTAATGGAAATTTGTGAATTCATAAACTGCTGACATTGCAGAGAAAGTCTGTCGAAGATAAATCCTGGAAAAGTTTGCCACTCAAGGTGGCTTAGAATCGCGAACAGAATTCTCAGTTTCAATGTAGCTGACGAAAATTCATCCGAGGCTTTTTTGACATTAACGGCATTCGTTACAAAAGTCTATGCGCCTATGTGGTTCAAGATCAAAACGAAACCATAATTTATGAGGCACAGCATTTACATCAATCAATCGTTCTATCGCGTTATTTTTCGAATGATTTGAAGGATGCCTTAGACCTTGTTATTAAAAGAAACTGATTTTTTGGCTATCCAGAAAATGTCCTGATATCAATGCTAGCTGACGACAGAAATCACATTAGCCCTTCAAAGAGTTCTGAAAGCACGTAAAGTCATTGCCTACTGCTCTAGTTGTTTAACCGGACTGATTTGACGGTGTATGGAGGGGGAGCTGAGTCATAAAATGTTGCAATGTACATTATACTACTCACTACTCATTAATCATCACTTCTGTTTATTTATATTGCAAAAAACAATTATTTCGAATCTAAAATCGTATAATCAATAATCAAAATTAAGTATTTTTCCATTTTTTTTTGAAAATTCACCACCCTTTCGGTAGTATTAAATTTAGAATTTAAATTGTTTTATTATTTTTCTCTAAATCTCCATACTATAGAACATCTTTTCCGCATAAGTAGGTTCTGATTAATAATAATATTTTTTTTTAAAATCGTATAATCAAAATTCAGTAATTTTTCATTTTTTTCGAAAATTCAACCCCCTTGCGGCAGTATTAAATTTTGAATTTAAATTTTTTATTATTTTTCTCTTAATCTCCATACCATAGAACATCTTTTCCGCATAGGTAGGTTTTAATTAATAATAATTTTTTTAAAAAAAATCGTATAATCAAAATTAGGTATTTTTCCATTTTTTTCAAAATTTCAACCTCCTTGCGACGGTTCTTAACCTAAAATTTAATTTTTTATTTTATTTTTCTCTTACTCTCCATATCATAGAACATCTTTGCCGCATAGGTAGGTTTTGATTAATAATAATTTTTTTTTCTCCATAGAAGAGCGATCCACCCTAATGTACAGTAACGTTATTTCATTGCTGGTTTGGGACGAAAATGAAAATAAAATACTCTTAAAATGAGTAATACATACATTTTGTATTCAATTTCTCAAAACGATCGATATAAACTTCAATATAAGAGTACAGAATGACTGATTGTATTGATTCAAAGAAATGACGGATTTGATTTTTTAAAACGATGATGAATATCAAAAACTGACGGTTAATTGAAGTTTTAATGTAAGAGCCGATTCAAATTGTATTTTTCCTATAAATGGGGTTGTTAAAATCAAATATGTTCCTCGGAATATTTATGCCCAACGTTTTAACATTTATGGACCAAAGCAAAATTTATTCTTGAACAACTTTTAGAATGAATAATCATATCTACAATATTTAGATAAATAGAAGCTTGAATTCTCAAGTTCTTATGAATGGTGACGCGTTTCTAGGCCAAGAATAACAATTTAGCTAAAGAAATCAATCTGTACAAATTCAACAAGAACTAGATATAAAATTATTCATCCAATTAATAAAGATGGAAAAAGGAAATTATCACAACCCATTACAAAATTGAAAAATAATTTGAAGAAACATAATGAATTTTAAAACCAGGCGTATCAATTTTAAATGATTATGATCACCCATGCGTACCTTTTCTAACAATTCAAACAACAAAGATAAAATTAAAACAGTACACTTAAACGAGCTCATCATTCTTTTCCACCATGCTCTTTACATCATTGTTTCGAAATCAGAATTCTAATGCACGTTCCAACGCTATTAATATTTTTGATATCTCTCCAAAATCCTGTCCAGAAATGTATAGGAAAGCCGCTTGTTAGCATCATTATTGAAGCGTAAGTTTCTAATAATAAAGGTGAGTTTTGGAATTAGTTTGAGTGGTTTTCCTAACACATATTAATCCCTGAAGCGCTGATTTAGTGATTTAATCACCGATGCGTTATCAGGAAGTTATTAAATAGTCAGCAACTTAAGCATAGGACACGCATCGAGTAAACCGGTAATTGGTAAACCTTTAGTGCACTTTAAATGGGCTGCCATTCATTAAATATGTCAGCAGTAGATAACAAAGAACGTATCTGTCCTTCGCAATAAGCTCTGTGTGATTGGTCTTTAGTTTAGTAGATATTTCCTAAACTAGCGTTTAATTTAACGGTCTTCATTCGGCATGAATGCCTTCATGGGGTGTGTTAGATATTCAGTGAATTCGATTCAATGCTTTACAAGAGTATATATTTGTTAGGCTGAACTTAATTTTATACTATAATTGAAATATTATTGCGGAATTTATCATGCTTTACGCGCGCGCGCGCGCGAATTTTGTATGTATGACAAATATAATACCATAGAATAATGAAGATTGAGCTAAAGATATAGAATTCAAAATTGCGAAATGAAAAAAATTATAATAAATATGAATTTAAATAATACAATACAAGAACAGGTAAAAATATGTTAAAAGATACATCAATAATAATAAATACCAAATGTGTATCGATATATATCGGATATTGAAGTAACTTTTGTCAATAAATTATTTACCGCCCAATAAACAGTCGTATCATTTCAAAACTGAAAAACATTTTAGTAAATGGAAGCATTTTCTACAGTCGTAATTAAAAATATTTCAGTTTAAGAATTTTTATTTCGCTACTAAGAAGTTCCCACCAGAGAAAAATAAACAAACAGCTGCAAGTTGAAAGAAATTTTTAATAACAATTCATTAATGCAAAATTATCGTGCATAATACCAATTTTTATGCGTCTTGAGTAGTAAATATAGCACCTCCAAACATTTTAATTTTTTCTAGTCACTTGAATCTTTTCTGACCAAACACATATACGAATATTTTTTAAAAACTATTTCATCCATTTTTGAATCTGATTCATAAGTTAAATCACCGTTTTGCTTACATAAATTTTAAAAGAAAATTATGCCTTTCTTCTGCGAAATTTCATTCTGTTATTGAGTACCTTTGTTAAACTTTATAACGCAAATACTTCTGGACATAGAAATGGCTCCCTTAATATAAAATTGTATAAAAGTATTTTTGTATATATTAAGTCAAGATATATTTTGAAAATTGCATTTAATATTTGTTGAATTAAAGGCAATGATTTCAAAATATAGTTGAATTATTTATTAGATAATTAATAAAATGTATATTAAACCCTGATTTCCTTAGATAGTTTAACGATGTTTATTTTAATTTTGAGATTATTATATACTGCATCCACATTAAGATACTTTTCATAATGTAAAAATTCTAAACTCGATTTCCATGAATTCAAGATTTCAACAATTTTATTTACAAGGATATTTCAACCTGGTACTTTTTGTTACTACAAACTTTTTTAATTTAAATGATCATTTATTATTTTATATGCAGTTTCTTAAAATAAACACACTGAATTGTTTTCTTGACAATTTTTATATAATTTTCTGGAAAACATTAATACTTTCTATCTTTTATGTTATAATATTTCACATTCTTATGTTTTATTTATGAATACTTAGGTAGTATATTGATTAAATTGTCGTTATTCTTTAAAGCTTTCGACCACAAATTGATTTGCAAAAACCGTGACATAATTTGAAATGTTCAAACAATCTTTAATTAAAATATTATTACTGTCTAACTTGTATATTTCTGACTTCAAATTAAAATTTTCTTAATAATAATAATAAATTTATAGTGAAGATACTTTTACCCGATATAATTGAAGGAATAATCTCTTCAAACCAAAAGCATATATATACTTTTGATTTGTTTCTTTACTATTGTTTGATGGTACTTCTCAAAACATCTGACGATGACTTATCGAGTGTTATTTGTGCGTGACATCCGACCTTGACTTATTGAGGATTTATACTTCGATTTCTGTTCCGAAATTCTTAAATCCCATTTTTTACTCTTTTAGAGCAGCTTTTCTCAGGAAATAATTTCTTACTTTGTTCAATATTTTTTACTGCATTTCATTTAAAATTCATTATTGTGTACAACATCAGGCGCATTTCCAGAAAATTCAGAATAAATCCTATCTGTTTCAGAGTAGATTTTATTTTTTAAAACATTTTTATAGCTGTGACGAACAATATTATGAAACTAAATAATTTTCAATGGGAGATTGAATATCAAACGAACTATTTTTATAAATGGCTTTATTGAAGTCTGAATTTACTAGTGTTATGGCTGAAACCTATTGCATTTTCCATATTAGCATTAGCATGTATATTTTTAATTATTTGGTAAATATTATTATGAAATTAAATAATTTTCAATGCGAGATTAAATGTCAATCGAACTCTTTTTATAAATGGCTTCCTGAAAGTCTGAATTTTCTAGTGTTATGGCTGAACTCCTATTGCATTCTCGATATTATTGGAATTAAAACATTATGCACGTTTTGAATTATTTGGTAAATGGATATATAAGTAAGATTTTTCATAACTTTATCTCTTCTCTATTAATGAAATTGTGGTATTATTTTGTTCTTAATGCAGCTCTAAATGATTAGTTACATATTTTATTATGTAGGAATTTTTAAATTTCGTTATGAATTCCTTCGATTTAATGTGAATTTTAAACCCAGTCTTGAAGGCATATGAGAATAATATGCGGTCGAATCTAGTATTTTATGTAGAGGCTAAATAACGAGGAAGATATTACATCCAGCATCCTTATGTGAGCACTTATACAGCAAGTCAATGATTATTTTGAAGAATTACACTATGTTCTTGAAGCCCTCCTGTTACAGACTCTACTATTACACCGCAGTCGCACTTCTATGGACGAGTTTTCTGCTTTGTTTATTTGCGAGAAAGTAGAACCACCGCCTTACCCATCAGCTTCCGGTGATAATGTTAATGGCAACTCTCAAAATTTCAACACTGTTTGAAGATGAAAATTAATATTTAAATTGGAGTTTTCTAAAGCTATTGCATAAAGATACTTTGGAAATTTTTACTTTTATATTCCTATTGTTGCAACTCTCAATCATTACTTAAAATAAGAGCTTAATTTTGTGGAGATGCTGCCATAATTATTCTTTATCGCCCTTGTCGGCGCTTTTTGTCCTCAAGAAAGAATTGCTTCGAACTTGATATCTAATCTAATTGGATTTGGCAATAGCTTAAATTTTAGGGTTACTGGAGAATGTAAGCGAACACTCACCGCGGAAGTTCTGTGAAACCAAAATAAACATATCAGAAGACTCGTCGACCATATCGAAAGCAACCGAACACAGAAGTTTAAACAACCCTTAATGAATTAAAATAAAGCAAAATCGGTGGAAATCGGAATCAAAATCTATCGTTTCAAGAATTAACATTCAGAATATCCTTGAAAACCGATGCATTAAGCATTATATTTGAAATCGCAACCCTATGTGCACGAACTATCAGGAGGCTTCGTAATGTCGTTGATTGCAACTAATTACCATTTAATTCTATCAAAAGGGAAATCATGGAGCATAGATTTTCGCACATTATCAATGAGTTGTTTATCTCAATGCAATTACATTTAGCTTATAATTATTTCAGGGATTTCCAGAAGATTCAAAGGACTCTCTGGCTTTTCATATTAGAAAACTTTCCTGTTATTTTATCCGTATCTAATAGTTTCTTGATATCATCTTCAGGACGGCGAAATTGTCATTAATTCATTTAAATTCGACTACTTAGTTAATTGACAACATTATTATCATTAATTCATTTAAATGCCGCCTGCTCAGCTAATCGACTACATGATTATGCATTCTTAAAAGCAGGATCCAGTTCCCAATGAGAGATGGTTTCATATTTTGGATTTCACTAAAATTGTGATATTTCTGAAATTATTGTATCTCGTCATAAATTGTTTCTAAGCCTTTAGAAAAGAGTTATGTCAAAAACAGTTCCAAATTCGGGAAGAAACGCTTTTAAATGTTAAAAAGAGTAAGATTTTGTGATTTACTAAATAAATGCTAGATAATGGGCGGCAGAAATTCGGAATTCCATTCGCTATTTATTAAACATTTGTTCAGGTTTCTGCAACAAGCATAAGCACAAGCATGACATCCTCTTTACATCTTATAATTATACATTCACACATATTCTAGTTATATTTTGGATACATCATTGGCGCTTGAACTACTCTTTCTGCTAAGTCGCCTTACATAAGACGTATAATCAGCCGGTTCGAAGATTGCGAAATGCTATTATGTTATTCGAGATAAATCCAATGATCGACGGAATTAAACTTGCTTTTTTACTTCATTTTCTCATTAGATCACTCTTCAGCGTTTTTAAACATGGTTCTTTCATTTTAACAACGTGCAATGACGACAGACTATTGCTTCATTAAAATAATTAAATTAGAAGTAGCTTAAAAATTATATATATCTATTTACATCAATTACAAGCGAAAAAACATTATACATAGCAGCGCACTTCAATCATCTTGAGCGACGTTTGGTTAGAACACTCACGCTCAATCACTCACTCGCCGGTTGGCGCCAAAGTTTTCCACATCACTCCTTTTCCCCTGGGGAGGAAGAACAGTCTCGAACGAAGGGATTTTGTTTCATTGAGTAAGTCGTATAAGCTTTAGTAGGATTCTCTAGTGGGTAATTTAATGGGCTGGATGTTACAAACGTTATTTTTGAATCACCATTACTTGCATAAATGTTACGATCAATGCGATAAATTTGTTACTATAAATACTAGCATGGTTAGAATTGATAATAACTGAATATTATTCATATTAACCGGATTTTGAACTTTAACCTTAACATATGCATTCATAAATTGATAGATACAGAATTTGCACAGACAGAGAATATAATCTATTTCTACAAATTATGTTATTATTTTTCTCTGAAAAATAAAACTTTTAACTGTACAAAATTCTACAAAAATTGGGAATCTTTCTTAAATAGTTCTATGAAGCTCATTTAATAACTACATTGGTATCTTAAAACTTTCTACAGAATAATGTATATATTTTAAAGAAGCTGGTATTATATTTATTTTTATATTATTATTTTATTATATTAATTTATTTAAAAAATCTGAAAAAACAAGGTGAGATTACATTAACGCCAGATTTAAACTTAGACGAGGTATATTATAGAACGGATATCGTGATTTTGAATCTTGGTCAGAGAACGAGGACAACAGAGAGAGAATAAATAATGATTAATTAATGAATTTTTAACGAAAATTTCATTCTACACCACACCATAGAGGACGTAAAGAAAATGAACACAAATCAGTTTACAGTTTCAAATTCATTTGAGAAGTTCATGAAACAGAGAAAGCATATTAAGCTTTCTAAATAAGTAAAAAAAACCCTGGATGACAGTGATAGATACTTCAACCTCAACGTAAAATATTTAAATTTTCATACTCAAAATTAACCTCTCTCTGTATTTCTATTTAATATTTTCTTCAGTTTAAATTACGAATGAACAATGAAAAATATATAGAGTGGAAGCAAAACAACCTTTAACGAGTGTCGGTAAACATTCATAATTATTAAAATATTTTAATTTATTTTCAGTTTCACAAAATGGAAATAAAAAAGAAATTTGTACAACACACATGCAGCTGCTGATTCATCAACAACAGGAACGAAACACGTTCAATTTAAAATTCTACAGAATGATTTCCAAACAGAAAAGAAAAAAAATAGTTTTTCAAAGAAAGTTTTAGAAAATAAATTAAATAAATGGTTAATTAAAAAAGATATATTTTGCAAAGAAACTCCGCAGTATATTTTGATAATATTTTGCATCAATAATTGCCAAGAAGTTGTTGAGTAATTTGTGTTTTCAGTAGTTTTGTTTTATGTTTACAAACTAATTCAACAATATGTAGTTATGGAGCTACGGATCCCGAAGATGAGTAATATATTTTGCCTGATTACTGGTATTTCCGTTTAAGTTAGGTTAACTACAGAGGAAAAAAGACTTCCATAAAACTCATGATACTTGTCCCTTCAAATGGTTTGAATGTGATTACTTCGAAAGAGATCCATTAATTAGAGAAAAATTAGATTGGAGAAAAATTATCCCTTTTTCAATCTTCAAGTCATTCAAACGAAATTTCTTTAATTGTTACGGTCTACTCAAGGAACTTCATTAAATTTTCAGAATAAAATATGATTCTCTCCTGAATTTTTGGAATAATTATTTTTGAGGAAATAAATTCATTCATAAAGAATATTAAGAAAAAAGAATATCAGTTTCGTTAAAAAATAAAAAAGAAGATAATGGTACAAATTATAACTTCGCTCAGGGCAGTTAGTAATTTAATAATTTGCATCATTTTTTCAATTTCCTTTCAAATTTATTAAACGCTTTCAGAAAATCAGTCTGCTTTATGTGTAATCCATCTATTAATATCATGAAAATAAAATAAAAAGGAAAACTTTCTCAGCAAATATGAATTAATTTACTGTTAATCTGGAATACGTATGGTGTATAAAATACTGTTCATTATATAGACTATAGTTTTTAATAATTTGCATCGCTTCACATGTATTTGCTTCACAAAGAGCACTTTATATTCTTAAATGTTGTTTTTCTGGAAATTACTTATAATCGACAAGCCATTACGGATAAATTGTAATGTTTATCTACAATAAAATCATAAATCGATACTTAAAAGTATATTTATGTAATTAAAAGTTGCATTTGTTATTTAAAGGCATGCAAATTATATTAAAATACTTAACATTTTATATTAACCTCTCAAGAATTTCTACAATTATTTTAATAATTGGCTTGCACCAGACTATAAAATCTTAATATATTTGACGATAAATATCTTTTATATTTTGGTTCAAAAAGGTTTGTTAAGCATACAACAATTTTTTGTGTTTTCCCTTTCTTATAGCATTCATATATATTTCCTGTTATATTTTTCTTGCAATTTAAAATTTATTTAAAATATTAGAATGAGACTTATGCTGAGAAGTATACTGCAAAAGCTTTCAATATGATATTTTTTGTGTTCGATAGTGAATTTAGAATATTAATTTATTTACATCGGGCTTAGTACTCAAATCGAAGTACTAATCATCAGAATTCATAAACAATTATCTTTCACATACAATCAAAACTTTTCTTACAAACTAATTAAGGATATTCTAACATGGTTCTTCTCAAAGTTTTACTTCAAATAATTTTAGTCCTTAAACATAAATTTTGCTCATAATAAATACAAAATAAAGATTACATGTATTGCTAAAATTTTTGTATTTTATATACAAATTTTGCACTTTAAATACATTTTAATCTTGTAAAAAATGCTGCCTGCTTAAAACCTGATATCCCTGTAGCTGAAAATTATCACCTACGAATAAGTAATCTTTACAAATATTTTATGATTCTTTCAATTTGAAGGACATTTTTAAGCATCTGTTCAATGGCACCGAATAGTTTCGCTTATACTAAAATGGAAACGGGAAATCTATCCATCTGGAAGCCGTCGCTTCGCTTTGATAAAACCATATCATATTCCAGGATGAAATTGATTATATGCTATGCTTTCGATACGTAGAAGCAGGAGATCATCTTTATATCCTTTTCTTGCTTATTCATATCCTTTTCATTCTCAAAAGTCCATTTTTGTATATTTGATTTTAGCTGCCAAAAATGTTATAGTCAGTTCACATAGTCTATAATTTCAGATTGTAACGAATAAAAATATATATTTGTAGAATTATTAAATATTTAAAGAAAGGAAATTACTTAAATAAAAAAAACCCGTTTGGTCATAAAGGAGATTAATTTTAAAATGTCGTTTGGCTGAATAAGAAACTAATTAAAAATATCGTTTGGCATAATTCTTTTCTAAAGATTATAAAAATAGTGTGGCAACGATATATTTGCCTTTTTGCTACCGTTGCCTAGCAACGGAAAAGAATAACAAAATTGAAGATGAAATGAATATCAATCAATGTGTAACGTTTGTGATGTAAGTGTATGTGTTTTTTTTTCATGTTTGTGCTGTGGGAGGCGTTCAATAAATATATTATTTTTGATAAAGAAGGCTCCACGATTCTTCATGCTATGCTGAAATACATCACACTGTATAAAATTAAAGTATCTCAAAGTTAAAATCTCATCTGTTTGTTTCCATTCCTTTATTTAATTTATCTTTAATATCCTTGAAGTGCTTGAAATTTGGTTAGAGCAATGTGTAGAAGCATAGATAATTTATGAAAAAAATAGCAAAGCACAGTTTTCAAAAATTCTCGATTGCTAAATTAGAAGTCATCAATTATCCGCCTCTAACGTTATTGAGTTATTGAGTAAAATTATTTGAAAAAGTCAAGTAGATATGAAATAAAACATTTGAATACTTGGATATGTTCTATTCCTGATTAGGGCCAGAAGATTTTAACATTGATTTTTACACAAATGATAAGTGGATTTCTGAATTATTTGAATGCAGACTCCATATTTGGGTTCTCCTGGTTATGTGCAGGGCTTGAAATTTACTGTTTTCTATTAATATCTCATATGGTACTCTGCGGAAAAGTTAATTCATACCTAACTATATAAAGAAACTCTTAGCAGGAAGGGGCATATGATGGTTCCAATTTATGGTATGGAGCGGTGTTCTGTCAGCCTAATAACATGTTAACATAACCGAATGTGGGATATCTCTAGCTCCTAACTGCCTTATTTAATACATGTCATAACCTTTTAAAGAGAATCATCCTTTCCTATGTCTAATCCCCAACCATTACTAGCTGGAGAATGAGTTTATGCATTGTAGCTTAGAAAACTAATGGTTTTAGTATGTAGTGCGTGCATGTGGCTAACATTTTAAAGTTTGAGATAATAGTTTGTATTCAGATGAATCGTCATAAAAACTCACGTGAAAGTACTTTTTAAGTGAAAAGTTATTTTTTCTTCAAATTCATGAGAAATATTTAATTAATGACAATCGATAATGGTAATGTTCTTGTGTCAACTTATGGATTATCGCCTGGCAATGTATGAAGAGGACTAGTTTAAATAATATGCAGAGGTTGCAAGAATGAATGAAATGCCAACATTTGAAAGAGAAGATATTTTATTTCTTTTCAATTAAATCAGATTAAAAGCATTTATCATAAAATGAATAAAACGTTAATTTTTTTTTTGCTAAAAAATAGCGGAAACTTTAAAATTGGAAAATGTTATTGTAATTAAACTGAAATGTAACCAATGAAATATAAAATTCCTTATTAAGCATTTCCATTACAGAATTCATATTTCTTTTTGTTATATTTAAATAAGAAAGTATCCTTACTGGGTTAACTTTTGTTATTTTATCACTTGAACGACAACTAAAATGCACCTTACTTAATTAAGTATCAGCTTGATTTGTATTTATAATGTTCAGGGATGGGATGTTTCATTTTCTGATTTCATTTTAAAAAATCTTATTGGGTGGGTTTGTTTAGCTAAATGTAATTATTCTTCATGAAATAATTAACGACATTCTAGCAACATGTGTTTGTACATCTCAAAAGTACAAAAATATTTTGTGTACGTTTCTTACAAGTTTTTCTCATATTTTTTATCTGATTATAGAAATAGCTTTTAATATTCATTATTTAAAAAATAGCTAATAAAAATATGCTACAAGAAGTTTTGGTGAATTTTGAGATGTATCCCTTTTGTTCCCTTGCGTGATTAAATACCTGTTTATATGTTAGAAAAATTACTACATTCTTAATACAAAATGCCTTATATAATAAATACAATTGCAATATATGGGCTTCAGTGGCTTGAGTTTCACAGGTGACTGCTCTTCTAAGGATTGGAAATTTTAGACTATATTCAACTAAATATCCTTCATGTTTTAAGCTTGCTACAACTGAAATCTGGAATCCTAGAATTACGTCCTAAAGTTTGCATTGCGTGGAAGTATAAGTTCTCAGCTATGTTGTCCTTGTTATATGACTCAGTTCAAAATGTCATGATCCATGCAAAATGACACTTAAGAAGATTAAAAATGGAACTTTAATCAAACTAAATGGTACTAAATTTGTTTAGTTTCTTTCACTTTTAGAGTGAATTTAGGTAAATAATTGTTAAATGATTAAATTTTTATTAAATTTTAAAATTTGATTAAATTTTTGTTTCTTAATTAATACCCCTTCTGAAAAGGGTCAAAAATACTTATATATAAGGCACTCAAACATTTCATATCGATGTGTTAAATATCAAAAATTTTCAAGATATATAAATTATTTATTTATTATACTTTTTAAAGAACTGTTGGTACAATTGAAGGAACACTGCCTTAAATATCATTTTCATTCTCACAGATTCAAGTTTAAAACATAGGTAAAAAAGTGAAAAATTATCCTTTTGGTTCAATTCACGCTTTGTGCGTTATTACACGTAGTGCTGGAATTTTATTAGAATTCGTTAGAACACGTAGTGCTGGAATATTATAAAAGTGAATGAAGTCAAGCAATATAAAAGTTTCCAGTTTTACAAATTTCAGAAATCTTGACTTGAAGTGCATACGGCTTTTCATACTTTCTTTGTCCTTTCGCCGAACTCGGAACCCCGAAGGTTCCGAGGGTTTTACATACTTGAAGATAGAAAGTATTTTGCAGTATTTCTGTCTCTTCAATTTGAAGGATCGTTTCATTGCCTTTCCGAGAATTAATGGCTGTGGACACCTAGCAGAATATATGCTGATATGTCCGTTAGAGTTCGTGACGCTTCAGCAACTTGCACATTCATATAAATTTTCTGAGTTTCATTATCAAATATAAATTTTACATAACTGTTTTAAGATATATTCATACCTAGCTAATAATTACAATTTAAACATATTTAACGTTGTATAACAGCGAAATATAAAACAAAATAATATTAAAATATCTTTTTATAAATTTTTGGCAATGGTTAACTGAGGTTGCTTATCTGGATTAGTATTTTTTTATCGAAACGAAGTCAATATAGATAAATTGGGCATATCTTTCAAATCTTATAAGTAGTAACTATATAAGATTCGTTTTTTATACTTAATTGTAAACGAAAAAGATAATGAAAGACGATGGAATCAGTTTCCTTCTTGGAAGATACTGACAGACGATGGAATCAGTTTTATTCTTATGAGATAAATGGAATTGCTCTTTTATAGCATATGAAATCAATTTAATTTCAAGATGTGTAGTTCAATTTTGCATGCACTGATATATGAATGTGCAATTGTTAATTTTTTTATAACCCATTATATACATATATTAACAAACATAATTTCTTTTGTGACAACAACGAAAAATTCGAAAGAAAACTTCATAAGAACAAAGCATTAGTTTACCTCTTATCATGCATTTCACTTTAAACTACTCAAGACTTTATATAACTCATTTAAAATTATTTCATTATACTTAACTTCCTCTAAAAGTAGAGACTGTACTTGCATAGTAGCAGGTCTCGGCTTTGATGCCAGAAGGTTCCCGTTTCGAAACCCGAATCCACTGAAGATCCGTCGTGTATTGGGCCTGTTGCACGTTAAACATACGTAAGTGGCGAAACATCCTCCCCTTCGTGTGGTGCGGAACTTTTGAGAGGGGCTGCCAGCTCATGCGTCGTGCTTGTCATCTGACGGAGATTCAACATTACGAGGTCCGTCCCCAAATAGCCCTAGTGTTGCTTTGAAACGGGAAGTTAATATGACCAAAAATACATGTTTTAATTTAGTTTAAATTATAGCTTCTTAGGCTCTCCTATGGCGGGAGTAAATTTGGAAATATGTGTCATTATTTCTACTCTTCTAACTTCCATGATATAAAAGCGTTAAAGGGCAAACTGTTACCTGAAACATTAAGCATTTCAGGATTTAAAGGCCATCTAATCGAAAATTCGATCCCTATAAAAACACTTAAATACTTTTCTTTAAATTTTAAAAAATGGTAATTAAGTGCATTTCTTACTGGAAAGGAAACTAATAAATTATTTGTGGGCATTTTTCTTTCATTGAAGTTTTGAAACGGTAAATACAGCTAACTGAGGTTGTAAAATGGAATCTCTAGAAAAAAAAATTGACTTTAATTTGTTTTTATGGACTATGAGTACTTTAAATTGACTAGTATTTTACATTTTTTTAAATTTTTAGTAATGGGACATACCTTGTTTTTTATATTAACTGATTGCATCGAAAAATGTACTTTTACAATGATTTCTAAGATTTAAATTTTCAGATGAATCTTACTTTTCACATTCAAAGATTCGTGAATGACTGTTAACCCTTTCTACCCCTAGATACAATATGATATCACCGCTGGAATTTGCTTTTAATAATTAACAGCTGCCATCACTTTCACTCATATTACAGTTTCATATTTTTGAATGGCGGCATGATACGGATACGAAGGAATAATGAATGAAAAAATTTAATTCAAGAATTTTGATGAAGCAAATAATTTTAAACATAAAGTATTTCGAAGTTGTTATTTTTCTAAAAGAGAAATATTTGGGCTAGCGAAGGTCAAATTTCCAATTTCAGACTCATTTGCATTCATTGTGTTTAGTTATACACACAATTTCATGTTCAAAGGCTAAAATAATTAGTGACAAATGAAGTTCAAAGAATAAATGAATAACATTTTTTTGAAATTAATTGTTTAAACAAAATGACATTCTTTTTTGAGACAACATCTCTAGGTATTCTCTGACAAATGTTGGATGAAAATTTGAATATATTATTAGGAAATTAAATGCAAGTTTTAACTTTTTTCGAACCTGTTTTGAAGTATTGAATTATCTCGTAATCTAATATTTAGCAAAAATCAAATTATTGAAGCAAATGAAAACGAAGTAGTCTAGTTGTTTCCAGTCAGATATTCAAAAATACAATTTGAAAAGCAGTACAACTCATAAAGCTGTCAAAGAAAGAAAAAACAATTTAATAAAAATAAATGTATGGATAAATGAAAAACACAATTTAACAGTTCTGAATTCATTTAGTATGTTATGATTATCAGTTCATTACATAAATACTTGTGATTAAAACTAATTAATAAGATTTGCTCTCAATAAATGCTGATTTACCTCATATACCAGATAAAATATATTTTGTGATAATTTTTATTTAAACTTTTAAGAAATTTTGAACAATAATAAGTTAAGATCTCTAATGCAGAAAAAAGGAAATTTGAAATAGTACAGCAAAATCTTAAAAGCTTTCTCAACTTCTTTCGGTGTTTGTTGTTGCCTTCGCAAGATTATCTCGAATATTCCAAAGCGAAAGAAATGTCTAAGAAAGAGAAGTTTTGAGGAGAAAAAAGAGTTCCTGGCATTGCAGCCAGTAGAAATAAAATTGCCTTCCCCACAAAATAAGAAACTTCCGAAATAGAAGAAGTCTTGGAGGGAAAAATTATTTCCATTAGATGTCCAGTGTCTGTCCAGACGCTTCTTTTATTGAAATTTTCCTCCTAATTATAAAGTGTGGCAACATCTAATTCGTTAGGAAAGAATATGATTTCGAAAGTTATTTTCAACTATTTAATCTACTTTTAATTTTATTTGTATTATTATTTGCTGCGAAAGTTAGTCTAGATTTTGACTAAATATTTCAAAACTGAGCGCCATAATAATACTAAATAAACAATGCAAGCATATACTCGATTTTCAAGACAATCAAGTATACTTATAAATTGCATATTCTAACGTTGTTCATTTTATCTTTCACATAAATTCGTTTACGTCATTGGAAAACAAAAGGTTATACAGGCGTGATTTACTTAATGGTTCATCATGCTTATTGTAACAGCAACACATTTGTAAATGGAATGCAGTTATTTTATATTGTGTAACAAAATATTTATCGTAATAAATCCGAAATACGCCTGCCGTCATGCACGTTGAAATAAAATACGCTGGATGGACACTTTGGAACTGTGCTCAGATTGAACGGGCATTTTTCATGCTCACTAATCTGATAAACAAAGGATAATGTTTCTAATGAAAATTTAATCTGCCATCTTCAGGCACTATTGCTACTGTTAAAGTTATGATAGTTGAACGATCGCAGTGATCTCGATTTCAACATCGTACAGTATTTAGTGTGTCTATAAATTTGTTTGTTACGCAGTCACCACCAAACTCTTCGTTCGATTTTCTTTGAATTCGGCATGGAGGTTCCTTGAGGACACAGAAAACGACTTATATGTCAGAAATGTTTTTTCAAGGCTTTTCAAGATGGGTGTCTATTTTAATGATTTCAGAGTGTTTCTGAATCAATGGCAAGTTTGACAATAATCAAAGCATTTGAATCATTTTGGTATTGTTTAGTTTAGTTACTTCAACGTACCGTTTCTGTTAATATTTGAAATTATGTTGGGAAGAGGTAGCTAGGAATTTATAAAAATATTGATGCAAGGTAGAAGCCCAGAAATAAAATTTAAATTATAATATATATTGAACAATTAATTAATTCTGGGTATTAAATTATATAACAATAATAAGCCATTCTTGCAATATTGAAATAATTCACCTACCTTTGCTGACCTGAAAACCCTATCTACATAATTAAAAGTTCATTTTCATATAGTGGTAGTACAATGCTAAAAATAATTAAACAAAAACAATTTTATTAAATTTTAAATAATTTTTTATTTAACAATTATTGATATTGAAATTAATTACTGCCATAAAAATTTAGATATATGCATAATATTTGAAGCACAGAAATGAACATTTATCAGACAAAACAAAAAATAAAAATTGTAGCTACACATTAGCACTGCAGGCCTAAGAATTATATTTCAGAACACAAAGTAAAAAAAGACAACCTAAATTTGATAGAGATGTAATGATGAACATTTTTCACTGCAACATCACAAACACTTCTTGAATTGATGAATATTACTTAAGAAAAAGTGAATTTTTTTTATATTCACTTAATGATATTTTGAGGTATTCAACTTGCACATTTTCGCACCTTCCTTGGCCATACCTCTAGGCCTGCATCACTCATTCAAAAAATCAAAATCGGAAAAGCTGAAGATGAGAACAAAAATGTTGAGCAGGAATAGACGTTAAAAAGATGATCACGATCTCTGTGATTAAGAGTACACACCACCACGATGAAAAATAAAAATGCTGTAGGCATTACCCACACTGCAGATCCCGCAAAAGGTGATGATCATTGAAAATCAGCGTTCATGGATTGTTCCGGCATAAAGAAAGAAATGCTTTCTTTCACAAAAGCACCTTAATTCAATAGATTGTTCCGGAATAGTGTTGTTGAAAACTTTCCATCTCGTCTTTCAAAGCATTCATCACCGAGTTTTTTCGTACTGCATCCTTATAGGAATACCAATGAAGAATAAAAAAGAATCTTCAGCTTCAGACTCAGGAATATAAAAAACATTAACGGAAATTTAAATCAGAGGCAAGACAAGACAAGACCCCAGGCCCCACCGGCCCTGGGGGCCCGCAGCTGGAACAACACCAACCACTCGCTTAGCCCATCACAAAGGAATTCAAAAAGTAACGGAAAACGATTCCAGATACAGACGCCTAAGACCTGATGACGCCAAAAACTTACGCGAGCCAAGATGGCGAAGAAATAGTCCCGTTGCAAAATTTGAATTTAAAAATTAATAAAGTTGAAACCTTAATGGAGACAACAACAAAAGTTAAGACAAATAATAATTAAATCGAAAACAAAGTAAATAATTAAGTAAAATTTGGAAATTAAATGAAACGGCTAAAATTAACGTTTGAATTTCAAAATTAGCCAAAGTTGCCACAAGAAAAGAAAGAAACTTTAGTGGCGAAGAATTAAATTAATTAAAAATACTGACAAAGCCGAAAAATGATGTTAATGCAATATTTGCAATCTAACAGTTTCGAAACAACATGATGGCTAATTTGGGATGGGCCTTATGATTTTGAGCTACGGTCATGACGAGGACGACACCTAAACTGGCACCCCCTCTGCACCCTTCCGCACAACACCAGCGGCAGGACGCTTGGCCACTAGATATGATTTAACATGAAACAGGCACCAGATCGGATCTTCAGGGGAATTGGGTTTCGAATTTGGAATCCTCCGGACCCGAAGCCGATACCTTATCGCTAGGTCAATGCAGCCCTTCAGTTTGGTATTGTCGAAACACTTAATTGTAATTTTGTTAATACTAATAATAGCAGATAGTAGGTAGATTCCTTATAGGAAGTCTACCTATTGCAATGGTTCTCATGATAATGACTTTCAGAAAAACTTTCTGTGATTCACCGATGATGGTCCCTTAGAACCAAAAACCAACCTTCGTTAAAAAAGTTTATATATATATATATATATATATATATATATATATATATATATATATATATATGTGTGTGTGTGTGTGTAACGTTTCTTTTCCCACATGTTATCTTGTGAACACGGATAACTTATTAGAGTAATTTTGATCTAAATTTAAGTAAAGTGTGGGATATGTTGTAAGGATATAAAATATTTGGTCGAGTTCGATGGGCTATCCAGCTCAAAGGTGGAAATGGTGAGATGGAAATTTTACTTTTCCCATAATTCCTTACAATTCTTAAAACAGAAAAACAATTCAAATTAGGTGAATTATTGCCTTATCATAACCCATCACCTCTTGCATTTAAACCTTTCGCCATGATTGCTAGGAAGTTATGAGCTAGAAAAGATTTCCAAACCCTTCCTCCTCCCCACCCTTTTATTTAAAGTACTGTTTTATCCTATGCATATGTCTTGTTGAAGGCTCGTCCTTGCTACAGTCTTTCCACCTGCTTGGCCCCTGTAGCTCAAATGGATACTATGAGAATAGAGTGGGCGAAATGTTCTTTTCCTTTACAGTAGAGACGTATATATATATAATGCTTTGTAGTTATCTAGTGAACACGATACTAGAGTAATTTGATTAGATTTTTAAATGGTGAGGATATGTTGTGAGGTCAGGAAAATATCGACCAGAGTTTGTAGATGTAAATAAAATTAGGTGGAAATGGTGAAGGACCGAAAATTTCATTACAACCTTTAAGGATTAGTTGAGGAATGAAAACTCAAAATAGGCGAATTATTGCCTGTTTATAATAAACAACTTTGTATCGAATGTTTTTTGATAGCTACAATTTTATAGAAGTTAAGGAGCTAAACCGCCTAGTATAGGCAAAAAATTAAATTCTACGACTAAAGAAAGGGAAAAATCCAACGAAGAGAATTATCACCTATTTAACAACTTTATATTAAAAAGTTTTTTACCAGCTAAAATTGCTTAAAGGCGAGCTGAGAAGTGGTGCTATTCAATCTCCAATTTTTTTTCATTTCTCCATTACTTGTTACGATTACGATAATTATAAGATAAAGATTGGCTGGCAAATAGTATGGAGCCATAAAAATGATTTTAATGATTTTATAACAATTAATTATTTAAATTCAATTGGCAAATACACTTATAATTTTATTTGGGTTCAAACAGTTAATTTGATAATTAGTTAATTTGACAGATTATTTCCAATTCTGATATTTAACTAACATGGTGGCAACGTAGATTTGTTTTAATAAATTTTAATATACAGCAGAAAACGATAGATATTTAGTCAAGAATTCCCATTATCCCTTCTTGATATTGAAAAAATAACTTTAAAATTGTTTTGGGATTTTCTGCCTGAGTATTTGTTTTAACTGGCCGATGAGATTTAAAATACTATTCAAAATTGGCTGCGTTCTATATCCATGCTTTTAAACACACGTATTAAATTTGCCACTCACAATGTTAATTTAATAATTTATTTTATATGTTAACAATTTAGTGACTGTTAATCTCTGGTAAATCCAGGGAGTTCTCTAAATGACGCATTTAGTAGTATTTAAGGTTTGTGTCATGTGAATTCTGCCATACATCAAAGTAATGTCGCACAATTAAGGATGTAACCTAGATTAAATAAATTTACTTAAATATAGAATCTTTCTTCATTCGTGTCAAAAGAGTCAATTTCTTTATTACTGTTTGTGATAATATTAATGTTATCTTGAGATATTTTCACTGTTGAGTATTTATTTCTTTTATGACTCCTACCCAAGAATGATTATGTATTGAGATATAAAAAAATGAATTCAATAAATTGACCTGATAAATCTAGTTTAACTTTTTTGAAGTGGAAAAGTGGAATGATAAACCTGATATAGTAAAAATTAAATGTCATAACAGAATCACAGAGTAAATATTTAAATGATAACAATGCAACTGAACGAAAGTACAATGA
>BGPR01024699.1:0-22974 GCA_013235015.1 Araneus ventricosus | reverse complement strand
GCAACCCCCGCTTTCTACTTAAAAATTAACTTTTTATTTCATTTTAGCTGTCTAAAATTAGGAATTATAGAAACACTATCCTGAAAAGATATGTAATTTCGTAACTAAATTTTTAAATTTTGTTGTCTACACACTATACTCCGGGGTACTTTTTGGTGTCTATAAATTTTTCACCTCGTTCCCACTTTTGCCACCCAATCGCCGAAACTGTTTGTTGTAACTGATACTATTTGATTTATTTCGCTGATTGAAGTCTATTACAATAGAGCCCGGATATTTAGAATCGTGATCAGATGACGACAGCGACATGGTCTTTTATACCACGCCTATAGTCGTAGAAAAAGTATGAAGTCGCAAAAATAAATTACATAAGACTACAAATGTATATCATATTTTTATGAAAGGCAAATTTTTATGAAATGTAAGGAATCTTTCGTGAGGAAGTCACAGCAAAAATACATTTAAGTTTAATTACATTATATAATTTTTATAGGAAATTAGAGAAATTATTATACAGTTGTGGTTGAAAAATGTTTAGAGTTGATGTGAGTTATTCTTTAGTAAATCATGTGGGAACCTACTTTTTATATTATTTGTATTAATAATCGATTCATAGAACCAGACATAGCATGAAAAGCGTGCGGTTCAATTTTGCTCCAACAAATTTTAATTGTGGTTTTTAGATCACACTCGCCCATTTTCGTTAACATCTCGAGCTAGAATGCCCGAAATGATTTCCATTGGGTTCAGGTCGGACTCCGAGTGGGCCATTGGAAAGGTTTTACCTATTTCGACTTCATCCGTGATTTTTTAGAACACGAAATATGCACAGATATATTGTCTTGTTGAAATGCCCAATCTCCTGATGTAACCACTAGATTAACCGGTTACAAACTATTTGCTAGCATATCCTGATATAACACTGAATTCATTTGGATTTCAAAAAAAACAATTTTAGTTACACCACAGGATGCGGCAAAAGCCATGGCAGATTTCTCTCGAATTCGGCTTTCTGAAAAAAGAGTTGGTGTTCTGTATGTAGATCATACCAGTACTTAAATCCGTCTAACTACGTGAATCATTATGCCAGTTAGAAAGTGGACACTTTCCTTTCAACTTCTTGTACGCAACTTCGGGATTTCTATGTAGTGCATTTTTTTACTGGTACAGGCATTTTCAGCTCTTATTTAATTTGCAGGAAGACACTTTTGGCTTTACCTCCTCTCTTGTTGTGAAGAAATTATCTTTATTCCCAGTTTTGTGGCATAGTTACCAGGTTTAATAACAAGGCAGCTAATTACAGCCTTCGACCTGCCAATTGTTCGTGTAATTTCGACACCACTGTAACCGGCATCTTTAAAAGCTAGTATCTATATATTACTACGTGAAGAGAAAACTTTGTACCCCTTTTTAAGCAAATTGCGCTCACGGAGGAGTTTGAGATTTGGCATAGTTAAAGTTCATGTGGAGAAGGAGTGCCGAAAGATAAAATTTATGTAATGCTGATTGAACTTATAGGTAATTTCTACCATTAATTGGCTGTGTGCCGGTTTTTCGGAGTTTGCTGATAGTTGGATACGTACGGCTATAACATTGCACTACACCGATGTTGTGGCAGGCTGCACTCGCTGGTTCCTGATTGTTCCTGGGTCTTGCCTTCCTTGAGGATCTTATGCGGTGTGGATGATTTGTAATTGATTTAATCTCTCCGCAGTGAAATCCACTCGAAGAGGGAGTTTATTTAGATTATTTATAAAAAAAAACTCTTTGTAGTGAAATGCAAAATGCGGATGATTTAAATCTGTCAATGTCAATCACATATTAGTCTGTGGTCAAACAATCGCATAGAGTAGAGATTGTCTGCACAGAAAGATAAAATTTATGTATAATATGTGTTACAAATACATTAAATTAAATAAAATAAAAAATTCATTGTTTACGTTCGTACACTGTAAAAATTGGCGGAGTAAATGCGGAGTGGATGATTTGTAATTGATTTAATCCTCCCGCAGTGAAATCCACTCCAAGAAGGAGTTTATTTAGATTATTTATAAAAAACTCTTCGGAGTGAAATGTAAAATGCAGATGATTTAAATCTGTCAATGTCAAACACATATTAGTCTGTGGTCAAACAGTCATACAGAGTAGAGATTGTCTCTAAGGAATTTATATATAGTATGTATTAATAATACATGAAATTAAATTAAATAAAACATTCATTGTTTACGTTGTTTACTGAATGTTAAACAAATAAAAGTATGTGATCAACAGTCAGACATTTGTTTTTTTAACCGCCCGGTTTTTTTTGTTTCAATAAAAAATAACATCAATAACGTTCAAACTTAAAAATTTAATGAATTACGGTCGAATTTCGACCGCTGGGCAACCTCTAGTTTTACCGTATTCAGCTTCTGAAAAATGTAGTCGTCTCGGCATGGTATTAAAATACACAGAAATAAAACAATTCTTTATCCACAAATCTTGAACTTGGTCCTAGAATCGGAGAGAAATTCTTCTGTGTTTAAATATTCTTTCAAATAATGTAATGAGAAGTCATTATACTTTTTCCTAGCTTCCATCCACTGATTTTGATCATTTTTACATAATGCATAAAATTAGAGAGCTTTATACAAATTTATTTTGGTTCGTCATTCGGTAGCATTAATTTAAGTCGTAAAAATTGCTTAATTTGAAATCGCAGTAATTTTCGAGATTTGGCAATTTTTCACACGCTTTTATACTTTTTTCTACGGCTGTACACCAAAACTATTTGAAGACTTTTGTTATTGGATTTTGCACTTTAATGTACGAAAATTTTTATTCAACTGAGTTCTTTTATTATATATATTATGAGCCAGTTAACTCTCTTTGTTATTTCATCTTTAATTATGCTATCATTTTAAGGTGGTCGTCTAAAGCTTAGAATTCACCAAAATAATATCAGTACCGCTAATGTGCATTGCTGAAGTCTATAATTTTGTCAGAATGGTCCGACATATAACTATAATTAATGTGTGAAACTCCAAAATTCTCAAAATGCTCTTAATATTTTTCAAAAATCAAAAAACCCAAAATATTCATGAAATTTCGTTAATTTCTTTTAATATGTAACGGTGAACATAGATGGCGCCTTAAGTGTCGGTCAGAAATGTTCTTGGACTCTTTTAATAGTAATGAAAGCTAATTTTGTTTATTTTTGAAGAAAATAATTATATATGAAGACTTTTAATACTAGTTTCTCAACAGATAAAGATTCTTTTTAATGGAGAAACGGCTAAATTTTTTGAAAACAGATATTTTGTCCTGTTTGTTTAGTAATTCGGCAAACCTATGCGGATTACCTTTGAATAGAACGATCAGCTCTCTTTAGAACGTGAAAATTCCCCTTCCCCCAGCAAACGCATTTGCATTTCTCTGTCCAAGGTCGAAATTAAGCCAAACAGTTCCTCCACGAGTCGAAGTTTATTGCAGTTTCTTTTGTGCCTATAGAGAAGGAGATTCCTTCTCTGAGTTTCTTCTGCTGCTATTAACCAGATTTCTTTTGTAGTGCTCTTATTATATACGTTAGTTAACTCCATCTATCTCGCTTTCTGTTTGTAGTGCGACATAAATAGAAATTTTGAGGTAGGCAAATGGATTTAATTTCTTGAGGGTCGGTAGAGAACCGCTTGGGACTCTGAAGGCTATAAATTCTTTTATATAAACACGCAGTCTTAGGAGGGTTCACGGAGGTTAAGGTTGAATTGGGGAGAATCCTTCGAGCACTTGAGTCTCGTTTCTGTGAGACTTCGAATTTCGTTCTGTAAAGTCTTAAGTTGCTCTTTATCTATCTAATTTTAGATTTTACATGATGTCTAATTCCAGCTCATGTAATTGACATATATTTTTACAGATTATTTTATTATTTTCCAATTTTTTGCGACTTTTAAACGTCCTTATTTTTATTAAATTTTTATTTTAAAGTGAATTTAAGAAGTTTCAACCCCTTGAGACTATCTTAAATCATCTCTGTACTACACGAATTCCCAATCTAATTCCCTTACGTGCTCCTTAATTATTCTTTTTGTTTTCGCGTAACCCCTACTATCATATGCTCCCCCGACCATTCATCTATTCAAAGAAGTTTTTATTAATAACGTTAAGGGCTTAGATTAGCTTAAGAGTGAAATGACTCAAATTAATAACATGTGCAGAACTTATTTTTTATTTTACATTTTATTCCATTTTTACCATTTGTATCAGTTCAAAGGCAAAGATAAAGAAACCAGTTTTGTAATAATTTCATTTTAACTTATATGGATAGCTAAAAATTGCACTTCGTAATAATCAACTATTCAATTGGTTTAGTTATTAAATAGCAAGTATTCACTTGGAGAAATAAAACTCAGCAAATTTTTTACTCGCTTATTTTTTCTTGTTTCCACCATTAACAATTTTGATTCCGCGTACACCCAACTGGTCCTTTGCGTATCCCTAGGGGTACGGGTACAACAGGTTGGGAACCTCTGCTGTATATATCTTCATCTAAAAATCCTAAATATTAGCACCGATAAGCCCCGACATTTTCATTAATTTTTATTTTTTAATATAATCTATGTCAGTGAAGAATTTTCACTTTTTTCCTCAATGACGCAAAAAACAATATCAGAGTCGAAAAAACCTGTTAGGAGATAAAAGTAACTTCTCTTTTCCCAGGGGAGAATTAATAAAAATTTAGTCGACAATGAATTCGAAAATGTTATTAAAAAATCATCGAATTTAAGTGCGAGGGTGCACAATCTAAAATACACTCGTACTTTTAAAGAAGCAAACACTGCAATTTCTATGCTTATTTCTGATTCAGTAGTTGACATAAATATATAAAAAATGCGAAAATTTTGGGTCAGTGCAGAACGATAGTTGAAAGTGTAAAGACAGATTGCTTCAGTGACAACATTCCAAGCTCATTTTTCAGTACAGCTACAAGGTCGGAAAAATTAGGAAAGTTTACCACAAATAGTTTTTTTTATAAATATCAAATAATATAAAACATAATTCACCCAATGAAAAACGCTACCTTTATCCATTACGCTTAAAAGTTAGTGATTGAAATATATTAGGAATATTTCCATAGAGAGCCTTTCTAGCCCCTTCGGGACGAGCGCCGCATATGTGCGTTTGCTCTAGACTCTCCTCAGGGCCGAGCGCCGCGTCCGTGCGTTACGGCGAAATTTACTCTGTGGGCCGAATGCTGCATATGCGTTGGGCCTTTGGAACAAATGTTTTCTCTCAGATGGCGTTACTATTAAATGTTTCTATTTAAAGATTGGTCCCGTATATTAATATTTTTTTCTCCGAGGTCAGACTGTAGTCGATCACGTGTTTGTGAATCATTGGATTAGAATTATATCTTTCCGAGGAGGGAATAAACAAATTTTTAAATGACCCTTCTATGGATTTTTACAATTATAATGGCAAAACAATAAATTATTAGAGTTCTTCAGATAGTTCTCAATATTCAGATTTTCAATTAGAAGAGGATAGTACTAATATATCGGTTCCAATTCCGTCATATCAGTGAAGTATTAAAATAGAAGATTTTTTATAAGGCTTTGAAGAGTTAATTATTAAAATTTTCTTGAAGTATTTTATAATATTAAATGTAAATATTTATTTTTTCCTATGTTTTCATATTTTGCATCAATAATCTAATGCTCATTTAGGTACTTTCAATTATAGTGAAATACTCTATATTTTTATTTTTTATTATTAAAATCAAGTATTTTAATTAAATATTTTATTATGAATAGAATATGATATCTTTGACCACATATTTATAAATGGTTTCATTTCTATGTAAAGGGCACTTTTTATGCATTATCATATAACGCGCATTTTTTACGAAATTTAATGCGGGTTTCGCTTAGCGAGAGAAAATGCTTCGGCCGGTGGGCATCGTCAGCGCTTGCCCGCTTCCGTCCTGTGGACACGCTTCCTTCAGCGGGCGTCCGTCCCGAAGGGGCTAGAGATTGAATTCTCATATTTTTTGTGAAAACTGCAGCAATTTTAATCTTAATATACCACGTTTTTAAAACAGACTAAAAAGTATAAAATAATTTCTTCTATCCCCATACAGATTTAAAACGAAAAACGTGGGGCGCATTCAATAGATAATTGATGCATAAATAGTTTTTCAGTCACTAACTATTTATTGCAATGGAAATGATATGAACTGTTGTGTGAGTTTTCTCAACGACAGCTACACCCTACACTCCTTACTCTTAAATACCACGTCTTACGCACCACGTTTCATCGTTTTAAATCTATATGGGGCTAGAAGAAATTATTTTATAGTTTTTAGTTCGTTTTAAAAACGTGGTATATTAAGATTTTTATTTTATTAAAATAATTATTTTCTGCTTTTTAGTCTTGTGTGTGTGACATTTTGTAATTGATTTTAAACATCTTGTGATGAGATTATGACAGAGACATGTGGCAAACTTCAGGTTTATTTCAATTTCTCTTCACCTCATCATAAATAGAAATTGTTATACCTACCCACCGATAATATATCAATCTGTTTAATTGTTATTTTCCTGAAAAATCAAGTTACGTGACGCAGAGACCTTAATGGAAAAAACAAGGAACCGCACAGCATTTTACTTTTTCCCCCCTCTGGAATTGCATGGCAGGCAAATTATTGTCATTCTGGTATAGAAAACCCTCTCCTCTGAACTTCAATCCATTCTTCAATGTTCTCTCGCTATAAGCTGCGGAATTTCTTGGAATTCACTTCTATAAACTCGAGATTCCCCTTCCTGGCTATTCACGAGTGACGCCTGGACAGCGCCATCTATCGAAGCTTTGGGTCGGTATAACACAAAATATTAAATAAAAAATTAACAGACACATACAAGAAAGCGAGTTAATATTGCATTATTATCTAGTTCCGAGCTATGTTTAAAGTTTTAAGTCTCCAGCTCATCGGGAAGTTAGCTTAAAATCCATTGCAAAATTTGTACCGAACAGACAGACAAGAAAGCGAGTTAATAAAAACGCGAGTAAAAATAAGTTTATTTTAAGATTTGATAATATTCATATGACATTTATATTATTTATATTTTTTCACTTTTTAACTGTCTTGAAATGCATTTGTACTTATCACCGAAAATATATTTTAATAGGCAATTGTATTAATTTGAGTTATGAGCGAACTTTGATGAACGTTCTAATAATCTATACTTATAAAAGGCAATGTTTGTGTGAGTGTGTATGTGTGTATGTGTGGGAGCGTGCGTGCGTGCCATTCCAGACGAATCTATCGCACTTACAGCCTTGACATTTGGCACACACGTAGTCTTGATGGTAACTCAATGGACCTCGAAGCCTGAATTTTAAAATTTAATCTAGAAAAGTTTTATATTTTTTGTTGTTCTGGGTGATTTTTGACATTGATTTCTCAATAGCATGGTTTCGCATAAAATAGATACACCCTCGGAAAAAGCACACTATTTCCGTTCTAATGAAGTTTGTTTTTAATTTCCAACATAATTTACGGAATTTTGAGAAATTTTTAAATAAAAGTCACTTTTCATTTATATTTTTAACTTTCAATTCTTATTTTCTTGCATCCGACGTTCTAATAACGCTAACATTTTCATTTTTAAGGTATAAACCGGAATATTTATACCTGTTTTAAAACAAGAATGATTAAAATATCTTTTCCCTCCGATTTTCTTTGATTTCTTTTATTGATCAGTTCAAAACATTATCTCTCGCATATACGAATCGACGAAGCTTTCGTCCGACCCAAGATTACTCAAATTTCCTAGGATGCATTTCTAATGGCGGTACCACGTCATACTCTCGATAATTTAATTGCGTCAGCTAATCTTAATTACTTCATTTTACTGATCCAAGATTCATTTGATTTATTTGTTTTATACTTTTGATATTCCCACATATATGCTAATATCTTTAGTAAAAAGAACACGTTATTACTCTCGCTCAAGTTCCAGCGTTCCTCGATTCACTAAAAATAGAGGGCGAATTCAATAATATATATGTATATATCCTCGATTCTCTAAAATTCGAGGGCGAAATCAATAATATATATATTAACAAAAAATTGTAAACACCTTTAAATTAATAGTATATTAGAATTGATTAATTTGAATTATTCATATCCTTTGATCTCAGTTAGATTTTAGTACATCTTAACAATGGTAGATGGCGCCACTATTATTAGAAATAGTTTGAAAGTGATAATATGTAGAATTGCATCATTATTTGAATGTTAAAATCAAAATAAAATACTTTAATATAACGTTTCTAAAAATATAAATTTATAGTTTAATTTATTAATGATGATTTAATATAGTATATATAGCTTATTTTAGTTAAAATATTTTCACAATAAATGCGGAACTGTAATTCGTATTTAGCTTTTGGCTTTTTTGCTATGACTTTGAATCAGTAAGCATTAAGTTAATTTTCTCGTTCTTTTCTTAATATTTTGGAGATTAACTCCTATATTTTTTGTCTTTTTCCAACAATTGGCCCTCACAGAAGGTTTGAGCCTATAAATTTCGAAATAATGTGACATAATCGATTCCTAAGATCGATTGGCATTTGATTGTTGGAATTCCATATCTGGAGTGGCTTTTTCATAGTAATAGTTTTTAATCTTATTCGCTTTCTGTATTTCATTGTGTGAATAATATTAGGTTATATTGTTCATTATATTTAACTTTAAATGAGGGTTTAATAGGTGTATATGATGAAAATATTATTTGAGTTTTAATGGTTTAAAAAATATATAGCTATATATATATATTAGGGCAGGCCGAAAAAGTCGAAGTTTCTTAGATCATTTTGCGGTAGTGAGGAAAGGTTGCGAACTCCCATCATTAAAAAGTGTCCAAAATCTTTTAACTCTGAATTGATATCTTCTGTCGCCTCAATGGGCAGAAAGTTGAGAAACTTGGACTGAAAATGGTCAAAATTAAAAAATTAATAAAAAAACACAGATTTCATTGATCGGTTTGCGGTAGTGCTTAAAAGTTACTATTTATAAACAACAACATCTTTACAAAATTTTAGAATTATAGGTTAATATCTTCTGCCCCCTCAACGACGCTGAATTTTGGAAATTTAAGGCGAATTTTTAAATAGATACACGTTTTACTTACCTCATTATAATGCGAATAGAAACTTTATTCAACCTTTGAAACATACAAAATTACAAAAGAACTATTTTTTGTAATCTTCTTTGGGCTGAAATTGTGACATTTATTTTCTGGATTCTAATGTAGCTCTGATAAATCCGTCCCTGTTCTGCGGTCCAACTCTTTTTCTGGACGCTTCAGTGACGAGTTTCGCAATTCGCTCAACTGCTTGCGTGTGTGTAGGAAATTTAATAAAGTTCCAGCCGTCCGTTGCCACATCGTCTTGTATCATCTTCAGAAGTTCATGAGAACTGATATGTCTGAGAACTGGAGGCGGTGTGGCATAAAACGCTTGCCAGTCAATGAGATCTACGTAGTCTGTAGTTCCAAAGTTAACAGAAGGAATAACGAATCTACGATCACAATTACCATCTGGGCCAATCTCACTTGCCTTGATAATTCACAGAGCTTCAAGTGTTCTAATATGGCATCTCTCATCAATTAACATAGCCAAAAGCATGTTTTCTGGAGCCGCAAAGTAAGCGTTCAGAGAAATAACTGGTTCAATTGTAGCACGATACTTCTTATGGAAGTACCGAGATGAGCTGATGAAATGCCACAAGTGTCTAGTACCATCCTTTATGGAATGATGAACCTTAATTCGGAGCCATGAGGGTGCGTAAACTCTTAGAATGAATACAACCAAAGTTATCAACTCATTTGATGGATCTGATGCTGATATATAAAGTCTCAATATTCGATTTGCAGTTGTTTGCCAGAGGCCAATTTTAACGTGCCCGGTTGACGTTTCGCTAGATCTGAAGAACCGACGCCAGAACTAATGGCTATGCAAATGTCTAATAAGTATTTATGATCACAACATAGGTTGGTGGAATCGATTCCTGCAATTTGGATTCAATACTATTAAAAGCAACAAGTGGAAGCTTCTCGCATGCTTTCAGGTTTCGTCCAATGTCTCCTGTGTAAGACGAGGGGGCCAGACGACTTGCGCTCAAATCGGTGTCGTAATGGCAACTAGTTGAAATTAATTAAGCAGATAACCCATTGTATAGGTCAATGAAGTTTCAATTCAAGCCTGCGAATTACACCATTACACACTCTAGTGTTTACGATTCTGCCGTAACATCTCAGAAAAATATGGTTGCTAAAATCATCCAATAGTGCATTGGTTACATATTCATAAATGCTGAAATTGGCCCAGAAGGAAATTGTGTTCGTAGATTCATTATTCCAGCTGTTAACTTTGGAGCTGCAGATTATGTAGATCTCACTGACTGACAAGCTTGTAATGTCACACCGCCTCCACTTCTCAGATAGATCAGTTCTATTGAACTTCTGAAGATGATACAAGACGATGTGCCAATGGACGGATGGGACTTTATTAAATTTCCTTAACACAGACAAGCAGTTGAGAGAATTGTGAAACTCGTCACTGAAGCCTCCAGAAAAAGAGTTGGGCCGCAGAACAGGAATGGATTTATCAGAGCTACACTAGAATCCAGAAAACAAATGTCACAATTTGAGTCCAAAAAGATTACAGAAAATAATGATTTTGTAATTTTGTATATTTCAAAGGTTGAATAAAGTTTCTATTCGCATTATAATGAGGTAAGTAAAACTTATAATTATTTTTAAATTCGCCTAAAATTTCCAAAATTCAGCGCCGTTGAGGCGGCAGAAGATATTAACCTATAATTCTAAAATTTTGTAAACATGTTGTTGTTAATAAATAGTAACTTTTAAGCACTACCGCAAACCGATCAATGAAATCTGTCATTTTTTATTAATTTTTGAATTTTGACCACTTTTATTTCAATTTTCTCAACTTTCTGCCCATTGAGGCGACAGAAGATATCAATTAAGATTTATTAACTGTACTTTTTTACTGTAAACTTTTTTACGATTTGAGTTCGCAACTTTTCCGCACTACCGCAACAAGATGTGATAAACTTCGACTTTTTCGACCCGCCCTAATATATATCCTCGATTTTCTAAAAATCGAGGGTGAAATCAATAATATATATATATATATATATGTGTGTGTGTGTGTTTTGATTTCGTTTTCAAAACTTTGGGCTTTTTTTATTTTGTTGAAGCCCTTATGCCTTGGGCAACGCCGTGCGCGAACTGCTAGTCTCTTATATATTTCGCCAACAAAATCATTCTCAGACAGCTTTTGTTTAGCGGTTTCCTGCTCTGTTTTATTTATGTTGATTCATCCACACTGAGATAGTGGTGATTTAATAGCAATTCCAGAATTAATTTATTTCTTCATGTTCAGTGGATTTTTTATGGGAGTTTAAAGCTTTCCTTTTTCTTATGCCGAACTCGGTGAATATTAAAAAGAGGTTATGCTAGAATCAATTTTGTTTCGTCAGTTCTGTTTTCCATGCTTATTTTATTTTTATACACCATGGGGCGCTGTTTGGATTCTGAGTTATAACAGGGTTTTTATTTTAGCTAAGTACAGCATTTTATTTTTTTTATTTTATGATGATTCATTGAGGAGGAACTCCTTTAGAATTAATTTATTTTTGCACTTTTGGGAAATCTTAACTTTCGTTTCAGTTAAAAATGTTCTTTTTTTTTCATACTTAATTTTGGAAATGAATATTTATATATTTTGTAAAACGAAAGTTAGAATCAATTTACACTTCATTTCTGTTCTTCATGCTTCTTAATTTTTTAAACACTCTGCCAATGTGCATGAGATTTTCTTCTACAACGTTCCTTAAAATACCTGTGTCAATCAGATCTGAGATATTGTTGACAAGTGAAAAGCCCGTCTTTTAGTCTTTAAAGAATGTGTTCAGTGGCGGACTGGCGAGGTTTCCATTTTGCCCCATGGCAAGTGAGCCCCCTTAAACAGATGACAATTTTGGCTCCAGGAAATGTGGGAGAGAAAAATGAAGAACTTTCTCTCTATAGTAAGCTATTCTAAAGCACATAAATAAAATAGATCATGTTGCAGCGTTCCACACCCGTCGTTGGGGGTTTACTGCTGTCGTAATTCGACCAGCCAAAGAGCGGGTGGTCGAATACCGACTCAAGATTGCATACGCAATCTACAACTACCCGTAGGAAAGTGCTGAGGTCTCTGTTCATTTCCTTTGAACTTGAAATCATTTCAGACGTTTCTCTAGAATGTTACAGCCATACCACAAACCCTCGGGGCCTTAGAATAGGGTTTATCTTCTGTACAAAGTCGAGCCGCAATACTCATTAAGATTTTTTTGTTATTTTCGGAAGCCCTCGTAGAAAAGGAAGGAATTGCATCCCTTTGTGCAGAAAGCATGCGGTTCTTGAGCGTCTAGATGATAGATAGCTATAAGAGGTGCTTTTTTTCCTTTTCTGTAGTTTCATTTTACTTCGTAAATCCGGCAAATAAGGGAACTCGCCTGTAGGAAAAGGTTTTCTTGGCGATAACTGTGACAAGGGTGGGGGTGGGTGGGAGAAATTGTGCCCATTGAAGGCACCAAATGACATCTATGAAAGACGTCACTCACGCTTTTCTTTATTCGTTTGGGGGTAGTTTGCGTTTAGAAGAAAGAAAGGGCATCAGTCGAATTGGTCTGGATTGTAGATATGTGTGGGCCCTCACTGACTCCTAACAACCATTATTTTCACACCCAGTCCGCCACTGAATGTGTTTATTCTAACTGATTTATTATCTTAGAGGTATATTAAAAATGCATAAACACTTAGGGAATGTGGAACTAAATATGTGAAAATAAATTTGTTCAGGGTTATTATATAATTAAAGTGCTCCTATTCATTCAGAAGTAGGGTTACTATACGTCCGGTTTGTCCGGGTTTCAAGTTCACTTCCGGACTGTCTTCAGGATCTTCAAAATGTCCAGATTAAGCCAGCGAATGCGGCGAGAGAGAAAGTTAGTTCTATAAGGGAAAACCTATCATATTCGAAAAAGCTGACGTCAGTCCGCCAAGGAAAGAAAATCTATAATTTACGCAATGGAGAACTTCCGCATTTTTTTTCTAAGCGATTGAAAATGCTTCAAAATGAACAATAACATTAAAAACAAATTCTAAGCAGTTTTTTTTATATTTACAATCAAAGTTCGCCTCTCAGATGACTCAGGAAAAACGATCCATTTTGGCAAGCGGGTCTGACGTCACATGTGCCCAAACAGTGGAAAGCTACTTGTTCGCTTGCTATAGAGATTTTGCTTTTTTCTTCATTTTCCGACAGTCGCATCAGATAAAAAATGTCGGAAAGATAAACGTATTGTATTGTTCCTAAATCTATTAATACAACTACAACGGCAACCTATACATAATTCATTTATATTATATCTATTAAAATTGTATATCACCAAGTAAAAAACAGCCTTGAATTCATATTCGTTTTGTTTTGAATATAAGCAGTAAGTAAATATTAAGAAGTAATAATAAGTGTAAGCAGTATTATAGGTATTAATTATAAGTTAATAAGTAAGTATTATAATTTAACTCATAAGTCAGTTCGTCATAAGTATAAATAAGTTAAGTAAGTAAGTTAACTCCTTAAGTCTCGCACCCTTCATATTGTTACGGAGATGAAAAGTCGCTTCCCAGCAATGTTAGCCTTATGGTTGGGAAGAGAGTTTTAGAAGGTTAAGCAAAGAGTGACAGACAGCGGCTGTTCCGGGATCCCTGAACTTCGCGACAAATAGATGATTCCGGAGAATGCAACGCTTTTCCCGATATCTCTATTAGGAAAGGGAATACTCTTTAATATGCGAGAAAACTCCACTGACGTCACAGCCTGTCGGAGAGAGTATAAAAGGACCGCGTTTGGATCAAATGGAGTAGTGTTTTTCACTGAAACGACATTAGAGTTTCGTCTGCAGTGCGAGCTAGGAAGCTGGTGAGGTGAGCGCTATTGAAAGTGCTGTTATTGTCGTTATTAGTTATTTGCTGACTGTTTCTCTTGCTAAATATAAAAGTTCTGAAATGTTATTTTCTGTGAATTGTTGTCCGTTTACGTTGCTAATCTGTGCAAGAACTATTGTTTCCTGTAATTGTGCTACGCGTTTTCCTGCATATTTGTGAATAAACCTTCATTCTCCATTATCCTGCGTGTAATACTGTTTACACCATACACCTACAGAAAGACTTTTGTAACACTGCTGCCAGAAGCGGGATAGTTGTGTACGGTGAATAACAGATGGCCGAAAACCTGGTTTGCTTGTTTTGCTTGCCGACTTAAAGAAAGGACAAGAGGAAATGAAAAGTCAGATCCAGGCACATGTCGAGAGTCAAGTTGGAGAAATTAAAGACCATGTCCAAATATATATTCAAAAATATAATTAGATGTCGAAGGTGTGGAAAGATAGATTAGAGAAATAAAGGGCGAAGTCCAAAGGAAGATCGAAGAAGTGAAGAGCAAAGTTCAAGGGAAAATCGAGGAAGAGAAGGGTGAAGTGCAAAGGATGATCGAGGAAGTAAATAACAAGGTTCAAGGGAAGATCGGCGACATAGAGAAGAGTCTCAGTGATCTTGAAATTAGACCAGACAATTTTCCAGTAAGTCCAGAAGTCATGTATTCCAGACCAACGGTCAAATCCCTGACAATTCACGAAAAAACGTCTTGG
This sequence comes from Araneus ventricosus, assembly GCA_013235015.1. Taxonomy (NCBI): domain Eukaryota; kingdom Metazoa; phylum Arthropoda; class Arachnida; order Araneae; family Araneidae; genus Araneus; species Araneus ventricosus. The sequence continues at coordinate 8,213 of BGPR01024699.1, read as the reverse complement.
ACTGTTTTCAAAGCTCAATTTGACGTTGTGATCTCTGTAAACGGATGGAGTAAACGTGTTAAAGCCAGTAAACTTGTGGCCTCTCTCCGAGGCTCAGCGTCTGAGGTTCTTTAAGGAATACCTTCTGATAAGTTGACGGACCATACGACCATTGAGAAAGCTCTAGAAGACCGATTCGGAGATAGTCACCTTAACGAGTTTTATAGGACTGAATTGAAGACGAGACGGCAAAAGCCAGGAGAAAGCCTTCAGGTATTAGCCGCCGATGTGGAGAGTCTAATGAGCCTGGCATACGCCGAGTGCCCTCAGGATGTCTGAGACAGCCTAGCAGCCAGTACTTTGTCGACACTATCAGAGATGAAGAAACTCAGCAAGCAACAAGGTTGATGGATGCCAAAGACTTGAAATCAGCTTTGGGATATAGCATGAAGTATGAGGCTGCGAAAACTGTATCCAAAATATCCCGAAATGTAAGATTAATAGAGATAGAGGATGGTGCTGGGAAAGAAAAAGATTAAAAATTCGACTTTTTATTGAAAACTTTGGAAAGATTATTAAACAGTCATGTTGCTGGGAAGAAGAACATTCCTCGACGAAATCCGAACGTGACTTGCTAAAAGTGTAACAAAAAGAAGACGTGCAGAGGGTGTTCCAGACGATTTCGAACAACCAGGAAAACTAATGTATGGCCGTCTTACTGGACGAAGGCTCCCTTTTCTCAATATAGCCCCTGAAGATAAACTAAAAGTTTTCGCAATTTGCGGTGGAAGAAATGGACTCTACTTGGAAGGATCTATTTGCGTTATCCCTTGTTTGATGTTGGTGGACACCGGTGCCAATTTCACTCTCGTAAGAACAGACTTGGCCCAGAAATTGAAGGAGAAATTTATTTTCACGGCTCCTAACATATCTTTAAAGACCGCTACTGGTGAAAAGGCGGAGATGCACGGGAAACTGGATGCAGCAATTGAATGTGGATCCAGAAAACTCCAACACAGAATCTACGTAGCTTACATCACCGATATCTGTATTCTCGGCCTAGATTTTCTACAAAAATTTAACTTCACGGTAGACCAGGAGAATAACGAGATACGGACAGGAGGAGAGGAAATTCCTTTGTTTTCAGCCAGTGCAGAGCATTAAAAGTTTTCTCTGTATTGGTCAAAGAGAAAACTATTATACCAGCAAGTGCGGAATGTCTTCTACTGGGAGTCCCAGAAGTTTCTGGAAAATTCAGATACGCTGTAACTGACTTTCCTTACCGAGTTTCCCAGAAAGGTGTCCTTGTGGAGGACACACTCGTTGATTTAAAAATAGAATCCATCCCCGTTCGAGTTCTGAATCTAGACAATAAACCCAAGACCGTCGGCAAAGGAGCTGTTATTGCGACGTTTTAGCCAGTGGTGGATATCGTTGCACTCCCGTTGCACCGAATCACTACATCTCCCGTAAATCTTGGAGAATCTTGAAGGGCTTAAAGAAGAACTGAGAATAGCAATAAGGGAATTGCTTCAAGAATTTCAGAACTTGTTTTCTACTAGTGACTCTGATGTCGGCCGCAGCAATATGACTCAACATAGAATTAATACAGGTAATCATCCACCAATCTAGCAATATCCAAGACGTTTGCCTCTTGCAAAGAAAGAAAAAGCGAGCGCCTAGTTAAAGAGATGGTGGATAACGGAATAATAGAAGAATAGTCAGGACCTTGGGATTCGCCTATTGTTCTTGTTGAGAAAAAAGATGGATCGACACGTTTCTGTGATGACTACAGGAAGTTAAATGGGATTACGATAAAGGACAGTTATCCTCTACCAGGGATAGATGACACTCTGGATGCTTTGACCGGAAGCCAAGGTTCTCGACATTAGACTTGAAAAGTGGATACTGGTAAGTCGAGATCCAACCTGACGATAAAGAAAAGACACCTTCACCACCGGGAAAGTACTCTGGCAATTTAAGGTAATGCCTTTCGGACTTCGTAACGCCCCTGCCACTTTCGATAGATTAATGGAGACAGTATTGCGTGGACTTACGTTTGAAGCCTGTTTAGTTTATCTTGATGACATTATCATAGTAGGCAGAACATTTGAAAAACATCTGAATAATATTCGTAAAGTATTCCAGAGACTGCAAAAAGCTAACCTCAAGCTATGTCCAAAGAAATGCAGATTCTTCCGAAATGAGGCTTCTTACCTTGGACACATAATTTCAGCAGACGGAGTTAAAACCGACCCAGAAAAGACTAAGACGTTATTTGATTAGTCTCGTCCAGAGACAGTACACGATATCCGAAGCTTCCTTTGACTTTGCACCTATTACCGCTGTTTAATAATGAATTGTTCTACAATAGCAAGACCCCTACATAATTTAACTGAAGCTAGATAAAACTTTAATTGAACCGAATAATGTGAGAAATCTTCCACTAGTCTAAAGCAGGCTTTGATAACTTCCCCTGTCTTGACTCTTCCCTGGACTGACAAGTCATTTATCTTGGATACGGGTGCTAGTAATAATGGAATAGGAGCCGTGCTTCTCAGAAAATTGGAAACGAAGAGAGTGTCATCACTTACTTTAGTAAGAGCTTTGGTAAGCCAGAAAGAAATTATTGTGACACGCGTTCAGAATTTCTAGCCATTGTGAAGTCTATCTAGCATTTCCATCACTACCACTATGGACGGAAATTTCTTCTCCGGACTGATCATGCCTCCCTTAGATGGCTTTGGAATTTTAGGGAATCTGAAGGCCAGATAACTTACTGGATCCAAAGACTTGAAGAATATGACTTCGAAATCCAGAATCGTAAAGGAACCTGTCACGGAAATGCAGATATCCTCTCTCGAAGACCCTGTAAAGAGAGATGCAAACATTGCACGAATGCAGATAAAAAGTTCCGAATGGAAACAGACATGTCCGTGAAAGTTTTAACAATTGAGGATCCTTGTTCTTCAAGTACGATCCAAATACCACAAATGGAAGATCCTGCAATTTGGCCAATTCTAGAGAAGAAACTAAATTCAGAAAATCGACCATCTTGGCAAGAAGTCGCCCTCCGAAGAGTCCTGCAACAAAATTAATTAAGCTCTTAAGCAAAATGATATTAAGCTCTTTGGCCTTCTCCTTACACCTTCAGGATGGTGTTTTATATCCTTAAAGTGGGAGATAGTTTTATATCCTTTTGTGTCCTTAAGTGGGAAGAGTGATGATGGAAGTTCTTGTGGTTGGCAACTGATTCTCCCGAAAGGTAGAATTCCAGAATTTCTTCTGGAGACTCATGACAGCGCCAGCGAAGGCCAATTTGGAGTTATAAAAACTTTGAGCAAAACCCGAGAGCGATTCTATTGGGATAGACTTCGCGCCGACGTAGAAAAATGGTGCAGAGAATGCCACGCTTGCGGAGCCCGAAAAGGAGCCAAAACAAGAACTAAAGCCGTTTACAGCGCTGTAATGTGGGTGCACCTTTCGAAAGAATGGCTTTAGATATTTTAGGACCTTTTCCTGTAATGACAAAGGGCAATCGGTATGTCCTAGTATTGATGGAATATTTTACTAAATGGCCAGAAGCAATCCCCTTTACAGACCAGGAAGCATCGACTGTGGCTGAAGAAGTTGGATTTCGCGTTATTACGTACCTATGATATTACATTCGGATCAAGGTACAAATTTTAATTCCGCGCTCTTTACTGAGCTTTGCAAACTTTTGGGAATTCTGAAGACTCGAACGACGGCGTTACATCCAGAGTCCGATGACATGGTCGAGAGGTTCAATCAAACGATTTTAAATCGATCTTTATTTGTATAGAAGAATCAGACTGACTGGGATACATATTTACCACTCTTTCTCTTGCTCTGTAGGAACGCAGACCATAAAGTGACCGGATTCACTCCAGCAGATATGCTTTTTGATCGAACACTGCGATTGCCATGAGATATCCTATTTGGAAGACCGAGTGATACGCCTTCCTCGCCGAAAGAATACCTGAATAATTTAGAGGCACGTTTGGAAAGCGAACATGTGTTTGCCAGAGAGCGAATTAAATTGGCCAGTGAACGAATGAAGATTCGCTGCGATTTTAGAGCAACAGGCCATCATTTTAAGGAGGGAGATCAAGTCCGGATGTATAACCCGAAACGACGGAGGAGTCTGAGACCGAAATTGCAGCAGAATTGGAAAGGACCTTATACTATCGTCAAGAAATTGAACGATGTTATCTACAGAGTTCAGAGGTCGCCTCACGCCAAGCCAAAAGTCATTCACATTAATCGCCTAAACCCATACTGGGCAACTAATCACAGTTCGATGTAATGAAACTGCCGGGACGACTGTCTTTGGAAAGGGGAGCAGTGTTACGAACATGCAAAGTCGCTTCCCAGCAATGATATTCTTATGGTTGGGAAGAGATTTATCCCTGACCTTGGCGACAAATAGATGATTCCGGAAAATGCAACCCTTTTCTCGATATCTCTATTAGGAAAGGGAATACTCTTAAATATACGAGAAAACTCCATGTGACGTCACGGCCTGTCGGAGAGAGTATATAAGGACCGCGTTTGGATCAAATGGAGTAGTGTTTTTCCACTGAAACGACTTTAGAGTTTGGTCTGAAGTGCGAACTAGGAAGCTGGTGAGCTGAGCACTATTGAAAATGCTGTTATTGTCGCTACTAGTTATTTGCTGACTGTTTGTGTTGCTAAATATCAAAGTGTTGAACTGTTATTGTCTGTGAATTGTTGTCTGTTTACGTTGCTAATCTGTGCAAGAACTATTGTTTCCTGTACCTGTACTAAGTGTTTTCCCACATATTTGTGAATAAACCTTCACTCTCCATTATCCTGCGTGTTGGACTGTTTACACCTTACACCCACAGAAATACTTTTGTAACAATATTGACTTGCATCGAATTATCGCGTTCCTAGGGTTTTAAACTAAAATTTTATCAGGAATTAGCTTTATAATTTGACACAAAAATTACGTAGAATCCATGTGCATCTCAAGTATTCTATGCCATCTTAGATGAATGAAAACGACAGCCCCTTTCCAAAACAGGAGGGATTATTTTATTAGACAGCAAAAAATAAAAAATGCGATCCTTAAGGGGTTAATTAAGTAAGTTAAATAAGAAAGTTAAGTTATATTATAAGCATCATAACTTAAGCAGTAATATAAGTATTTATTTTCAATATAAGCATTTGTTTTCAATATAAGTATTAGCAGCAGTTTTAAAGCAAATAGTTAAATTTAAATGGTTTTTTCCTATTATTTGATTACATGGAATGTACAATTTTAACCCTCTGAGGAGAGGTGGTACAGAGGCTGTTCTACCTTCTTCAAGATTCTTTTTTCATAAAAAACTCACTCTTGTTATTTTACTGCATAAATTATTTCAATGAATATTCAAATGCTTCTTATATTTTCTTAAATTACAGTATCATTGAAAATTAATTAGAATATCTTAAAAATAAGTTTAAATTCATGAACTTTTTTTTTGATGATGAAAACCGTTTTCATTTGTAGTGCAAGAAAATAATTCACTGAATTAATTTTTAATGCAAAATAAAGCATTTAGATTGAATGAATGTCGATGGCAACTAATTCTCCCGAAGAGTAGAATTCCAGAATTTCTGCGAGAGACTCATGACTGCGCAAGTGGAGGGCATTTTGGAGTCATGAAAACTTTAAGTAAAACACGATAGTGATTTTACTGGGATCGACTTCGTGCCGACGTTGAAAAATCGTGTAGAGAATGCCACGCTTGCGGAGCCCAAAATGGACATAAAACAAGGACTAAAGGTCGCTATCTAAATATCTTAAAAATAAGTTTAAATTCATGAACTTTTTTTTGATGATGAAAACCGTTTTCATTTGTAGAGCAAGAAAATAATTCACTGAATTAATTTTTAATGCAAAATAAAGCATTTAGATTGAATGAATTTATTCAAATTAAAATCAGTCTTCAAAAAGTCAAATTACTTATAAATTATTACAGTTGATAAAAGGTGGAATAAATTTATCCCACCGCGCATATAGGGTTTGTCGATTTGCAGATGGCAGTACTTAAATGAATTGGACTTGGCCGTTTTTGAATATTATTGTCAATTTATATAGGTTTCTTTATATAAGTTATTTTTACCTGAATTTTATTAATTACTATTAACTAATATCTTAAAATAAATATTTCTACAAAGGACATAATTTGTATTCTTCATAGCATAGTAAAATAAGATCAATTTTTCAAAGGCTCATATGTATTAAAAAATGTACCTGAATTTATTTTGAGCGGAACTTTTGAAATAAGTATATTCTAGATGTTTTTTGTTGCTGTTTTTAATAGGCGTACGAAATTTCATGATTTGATGACCTGATCATTCAAAATCAGGTTCTTAGTTTTTCATTCTTTCTTGTGCGACACAGCGTCTCCTCGGAATGTCGGAAGGTCATCTTTAATTTATCGCTATCTGATGCTTTTGAAAACCTACCCGCTTTTCCTAACGCGAAGTCTATTGTGTATAGTATATGGCTTCGTTCCAGTTACTGAATATATTCAAGGGAAGGTGCGAACAGCGTTTTGTGTCCAGTTTCTTTGTCTGATCTGAATAATTACAAACACATGTACTGACAATAAATTTGTTTTGCTTCCCTTGTGATAAACTAAGGAGAAGAGAAGGATTTTACTTATAGAAAGTGAGTAGCTTGCTTTGTTCCGAAGCTTTCAAAGATATCTACGAAAATACTACAGAAGAGTTTGTCACGTTATAGTGCTGATTGAGGGAAAATCTTTCTGTTATATTCACGGAGATACACATTGTTTCAAGGAATTAGAAAAAAATGGGCTAAGAGATCAATATTATTCTCCGAATATAACCGAGAAATTGCAAACGATGATACGAGTTGCGGAAGAGAAGGATACATGTGACGCCAAATTCTAGTCGGCCAATGAGAGTGCGTTTCGGATTGCATTATAATTTCTGTGTTTTCAATGCATTTTTCGCCCTCAATATTTAAATAAATAAATTTTTGTGTAAAATTTCACTTGCATATTTGTAATTAGAATGATGTTTTCTATAAATACGGATTGTTTTCACGCTTTTTAAAAAAGTTCCCCATTGGTGCAACGTCCCTTCTACAATCCGCTTGTTGATTTTCAGAAAGAGAAACTGGAGGAAGATAATGTTATTCTTAGGGGGTGCTTCAAAAGCCTGGTCGTAAAACTCCCGATGGCATTCACATGGCCACTCTTGGTGTCCCTTTACGCAACCTACAATGACATTTCATTCAGACCCTGCAAAATATATTACCTCTTCGTGAGTGTAGGAAAATTTTAGGGATCATACATCAGAAAAAAATGGAGGCATATTTGAAGGCAGGCTGTTTCCCACTAGACCCTGACGTTCAACAGCTTTAAAAAGAATAAATTGTTAAACTTTCCTAGTTATAATGATAAGCATCTCAGTTACTTCAAAAGTGATACGTCCCGTCTACGGACGTCGTCCAGCATGAAAAAAATGGGCGAATATTGTGGATGAGATGACCCCATAGGAGAGTTGAGTGGATAGGTCGTTGATCCGTACTACTGATTGTTCCCCCAATAGAAGAAAATAGAAATCTGATCTTTGTTCAGCTGCAATCCGTAAATGTAAAATAATCTAATTGGGAGAGGTTAAAAACAAGAAAGTATATTTGAAGAAAATCTTCCAACTTCTTTACAGAGAAATATATTCTTTTTGGTCCCACTCATTTGACCATCAAATTTTGGGTTCAATTCATTCTTTGTAGTGCGATTGAGCAGGAAGTCAAGAGGGACCAACTGTTATTTTAACCAGTTTTTTCGCTTTAAAAGTTCGTCGTTTTTTTCCATTTATTCATATCGTAATGTAATCACTTTAATATTATCTCTGCTGAGATTATTACTATTTTAATAGCCCAGATCTGTCTCTCACTAATCAGGTAACGCTCTGACTTCACTAACAATAAAATTCGCGTCATAGCACTGCGAGACGTTAAATATCATTATTTCATTGTTAGAGCACCTAACTTACAGTAATTTTAAATTTTAAAAAGTAATTGTCGTTCTAATTTAAAATGTAATAGATCTGAAATAGTGAAATAAAATTTGCTATCGATTGATATAAAATTTATCTCGCTATGATCAATAGTCCCCGAGGAAGTTTAAACTATATTAATCATATATTTCAAATTAATTTCCATTTTTTAA
>BGPR01024698.1:0-22975 GCA_013235015.1 Araneus ventricosus | reverse complement strand
ATTGCCTCAAAAAATGAATTTGTTAAAAATGGTTAACTGATAGCATCTCCAACTTGCCCAGGTCTCCCCTACTCATTTTTTAGACACGGTTTTTCTTGCGTGGAATTTTTGGATAAATCGAAATTTTATTCGAATTTACGAATTAACTAAGTTCCACTGAAAATTTCATAAAGATAAGATCTCTAAAGCCCTTGTGTCGCTGCAACAATTTCATGAATATAACACCCCCATGCACCTTTATTATAGTATATCCTACACAAACAGTGAATATTAACAATAGAGCGATATATCTCCGAAGAGTGCACTATTCTAGTTCTTTTCCATTTTAATTCATTTCTAATTTTTATTAAGTGTTTCAATTATTAGAGAATCTTTGCTATTTAATACTATAGTTTTTGTTGTGTTATCTTTAGGAAAATTTTGTTGATGCACTCAGTTACTGCTGCTGCGTTGAGCGCGCAAAAAGGTGTATTGTTATCATTATTATTATTGTTTACTTTTTGTTTCTTTTATTTATTTTTCTTTTTAATTCAAATTTATGTTTTTCCTATTATTTGTCTTTGTGTTTCATTAGAAGTAGCTGCATATGCGCCTTTCTATTTAATGCAAAAAATAGTTTTGATTTTATTTTAATTTCAATTAATATTTAAATTAATTTTTCTAAATTTCATCAATTGTAACTGTTAACAATAGAGCGTCAGACTTAACCCTTTCGCGTTCATTGGTTTCGCAGTGAAACCAAACATTGGGCATTTTTCACTGCGCATGGTCGAAACGTAGCGTCATTTTTCTTTCATAACTTATGAGCCAGATATATAGGTCAACTTATATAAAAATTCCAGTTCAATATCGTTCGTATTCACAAAGATATCGGCATTGCAAGAGCTAAATTGCTCTTTATCTCTATGAGAAACAAAATGATGAGGGTTTTTGCACGAATGGATATTTTATAAAAATTAAATCCTCGAAAGTAATATTGGGTTTTATGAAGGTTGAATATCCTGAATACTCACGTATACGTATAAATTAAATACATAATTTAAATTGTATTTCTATGATAACTTATTCGGAGGAAAAATAGCCCGTTATCGTTCATTTTTTTAATTGTGAAACCACAACTTTCTTGAAAATAAAAAATGCTAATTTTTTTCCTTTACATATTTATGATCAGCTGCATGTCTAATACCCATTTTTTTAAAAAAAAATTAGTAATTTTCAAAACGAATCATGTAGTGAACTTCAAAGGGTTAATCATGTTTTACAAAGATTTCTTCTAAGATGAAAGAATAGTCATAAAGGGCGCTCAATTTTGATGCATGATGGATATCTCAGTATACCAACACGTCATTTTATATGCTTAAGTAAACATTTTTTTTAAGAGACACACAAAAAAATCAGGTTACATATTTTATCTTTTTCCATACCACACGACATTCACTTTCTTCATCAGATTCAAGAATTAAAAATTCCATGATTTCTTCAAAAGAAAACCCAAACTGAAATAACTCCTCTGAGGAAATAACAAGACACTGCTATTTCAAACACATACTGTTATTCCAGTAATCAATTTTTATATGTTACTCTTGTAAACAATTTTTTTTTTCAAATTCACTACCAAATAGAGCCACTTGTTATGCATCAAAATTTAATTTAAATTAATCGATTAACTGATAATTATGCTTTGAAAACATCAAAATAGAGTATTTTTATCAAAAGCCCTCACCTCTACACAGGACTGTTTTATCCAGTGGGCTAATTGGGCTTTAGCCCAGGGGTGCCATTGATTCAAAGGCGCCTACACACTTACAAAACCGATTTATTTAAATTTTGAACCATATTTTTTAAAAATTATAATTTTAAATATGTTAAAAATACAAATATGATTAGGGGGCAGAAACTAGAGAGCCGTTGATTTTGTAATGTCACATAAACATGTATGTATTATGCTATAAATTAAAAAACATATTTTTGTCAGGTAAATAAATAATTATCAAAATCCTATTTTGAAAAGGCGCCGATCTGCAAAATTGTAAGGCTTTAATAACAGAACACGTGACATTTTTACTCGATTATATTATTAGTTAGGTATTTTCATTGGGCCATTGGCGCTGAAATTCCTAATTACTGTTCTGACGGGGCGCCAAATTATTCCGCTCAACTTTGTTAAGACGGCCTGCCTCTACAAAATTTTAGAATTTTGACACTTCAGGAAGTGAGTGAAAAACTGGTTACATAATTCCACCTTTACAAATATGAAACATGTCAAGTGAAATAAAACTAGTTCACAGCATATCGAGATATCCGTTATGCTTGATATGAGCAACACATATAATTTTAAATTAATATTCTTCTTCGAAGGAACGCGACGGATAGTTTGGAATAGATCTTACAATTCTCGGAGCGTGATCAGATGATAAGGACAACATCCGAGCCATCACTTTGTCTCCAGGACTTCAATACCACATTTCTCTCCAAGACTTCAACACCACGTTTCTCTCCAGGACTTCAACACCACGTTTCTCTCCAGGACTTCAACACCACATTTCTCTCCAGACTTCAACACCACACCAGCGACTGGAAGTTTGCCTCCGATATATTTAATATGAGCCATGAACATCTGGACAGAATCTTTGGTAGAAGCCGGACTCGAATTCGCGGTTTTACAGTTCCAAAGTCGAAACTGTCACCAGGACTTTGCTGACCTCCAATAAGATATGATTATCAACCTTAGAAGCTAGCACACATAGAAATGCACAGCTGAGATTGTAAACAAAAATTAAAGATAAGAAACGCGCAATTAATCTTTGTCACTCCAAAAGAGAGGGAGGGGCTTCAGATGTGTAACCTTCCGCCGAAGAGGAGGAGTTATGTAAAGTGGGGGAAATCTCAAATTTATTTTCAGATTCTTTTTAAAAAATGCCGCTTTTATATATTTAAAAAAAATTTAAATATGCATCGTAAAGAAGACTTTAAAACGCAGGTTTCTATAAAGTTACTTTTATTTTAACTATGCTTGAAAATTTTCTAAAAATGTTTAAAACCCGAAATTGAAGTTTAGCTACTTTTGAAAAATATTTAAAAATACTTTTAGCAGTCGGAAAAAAGTCATTTTGTAGGAACCTCTATTTTTATTTCTTCTATCGAATGCACTTGATTGCATCCAAAAAAACGCAATAGCAAACGAGAAAAGGTGTAAGTATAAATCTCCATAGGATAACATTACGTTCTGAAATTGTAGGTGGCGTGTGCACGGCAGCCTTAAGTATAATTCCTGATCTAGAAGGCAATATTAAATGGAGTAAGGCACATTTTATATTTAATACAAAAAGAATCCAAAGAATATGTCAAGAATTGTTGAAATTACAAGGCATTTCCGAAAATATTATTTTCAAAAGTACATTCATGAAGATACGTTTATTATTGTTGACATGAGCAATATGCAGTGGCTCAGCGACCGGGGAGCAAGGAGGTACAGATTCCCCGGGAGCAGGGGCGGCTCGTCCATTGGGGCTGCAGAGTTGCAGCACCCCCTGAAATTATTTTTTAAGCTTCTTCTTAGTGTTATTTGCTTATTTTTCCATTCTCAGAGTTCAATGACTTACGAAAATGCAAAAAAGTAATAAAAAATTGAAAAAAGGCATAAAATGAATCCAAACGAAGAGAGACGCAGGTCTGAGCTGCAAAATAATTTGCCCCCACGAAATCCTTCACTGAGCAGAAAATCTGGAATGAAAAAGCAACTCTTTCTTCCTTTAACTTAGACGGGCTTTGGGCTGAAAATCAGCACAGCTCTGGCTGGCATGGAGCCAAATGAACGAAAAAAAGATGCTCTTTTTAATATATATTCCTTTTTTCCCTCACTCCCACACAAGTTGCAATCTCATTGGCTGTTTGCGAGTTTCGTTTTCGGTTCGTGTTGCGACGACAGATTCAAGCAAATAATACTCTTCCAAAACTTTCACATTTTTAGAGTATTTTTATGTATTTAACATGCTTTAGCTTAAAAATAAATTTTCTGTATATGAGTTATTTGATATTCATTTTTGAAAGAGTGTTATCGAGCGAACTGGGCAAGGAGGGAAGTGTATATGTGGAGCTCCGATTATTATTTTTTTTTCGTCAGAGGAATCGTCACATCAACATTCACTTTAATTTTTGTTAGTAAAACTAATAGAAAATGTCATGTGTTGGTTATTTACTTTGTTTGAAAAGCAGGAAATTTCACATCTGGATTTGTAATTAAAAAATTTGGCCTACTTGGAGATAAAGTAGCTTTTAAAATTGTATTCTCTTAATAAACATTTTTTTTGCAGACCTCCTCGTTTCTGAGCTCACGAGCCACCACTGAGTAAAAGAGCTAACTGTTGGAAATGGATGCAGTCACGTGGTTTGAGCACGTGTTCTCTGAGCTCAGACGTCAGAACCACGTGGTGTGCTGTAAAAGGATATTAATTATATTTGTTCCAGATTACAAGTCAGTCGAAGTCTGATGTTACTCTCGATCGGTTTGCTTCCAGGCTAGCTGCCGAATTCATCATATTCATGGAATTTTTCAGTCTAATTCTTGGTGTTGATCAGTTGGCTGCTTCCAGGCTGCAGCTGGATTCACGAAATTTACCCGAATTCTTGTAATACATTAATTACGGAATGTTTCTTCTTGTAATTATTGATCCTGAAGTGTTTATCTTGGAATAACTTTGATTGATAAGTAGAAATTTAATCCTTATCGCTAAGTTTTTTGTTGTCAATAAACTCTTTAAAAAGACAACTTGATTCGGAATTATTCCTGGCACCTGGACTCGATTTATTAGTTAATTTTGATTAGACTTTTAGTTCTAGGAAGCAAAACCATAAATTTGCTTAATTCATAAAATTTACACTAACGATTGCCATGAACACCCTTACATCAAATTAATTAATGCCGCGTTTCAAAATATCAAGAGCTTGCCTCATTTCGGAGTTTGTTGGAGGGTTTTCTTCAACACATTTTTCCCCGTCGGAATCATCAACTATTATTGTTTGGTCTTGCTCACAAACAGCTTGGCAAATTTCCAAGTCTGTTAGTGTGGCAGCTACTGGAATGCCCTCGTCAATGGACATCCACTCTTCATATTCCTCCTTTTGCATACCTTCAGGAGGTCAATGAAAATTACCGACGGTCACGTCCCTGCCCGCTAAATGGACGACCTTCAAAGAGAGGTAAACCCCGAAATTCTTGGAATGTGTGGGGGAAGTGACCCCCAGATGTTTCATTACAAATGGCACGAGAAATTCTACAAACGTCAATCGTTAACGCTGTTTGAAAATGAGGGATCGATCAATTCTCTACTTCAAAACTGATAACATTAAACGATGTAGTGATCACACCAAACGAATAATTCTGTGTGCATTTGAAAACGTTGGTTTGGGACCAGAGGTTTTTGATAATACAAAGCGAATGGTAACATTAACCGCGATCACATTAAACGGAGTCTACTGTAAATAAAAAGTAATATAAAACTGGAAAATCAAAGTGTATGCAAGAAATCTTATTTCTGGCATTATCTCTTCTATGCACGATAATAAATTCTTTATAATACCTTTTAGAACATCAAAAAGTGTGTAAAAATGCTGTTGTCACAGAATTTATCTTACACATTTCTAAAAAAAGGGCCTTTAAAATAAAATCATTTGAAAACCGTCGCGGAATTACTGAAGTTCGCATAATCGCCTTAAATTCTAATCCATCAAAAGGAAAATATTTTGGATTCAGGCGAATTCCAATAAATAGAAGAGATCTGCACGTGCTCTTCGCATATTTACGGATCCTGCTATGGTTTGGATTGAGGTCGCCTTTCATTGGCTCTCAGCGTCACGTGACTTCGCTGGCTTCTGAATGATGTCATAGGAGCGCGCTTAGTTTGGATTTCGATTTTTGTCTTAGCTATTGTAACATGGAGAAACCAAAATTATCCTTATCTTGAATTCATCATTACCTTTAGAAATATCCAAATAATTACAGGATAATTTTGGTTTTTCCATGATATACTAGCTGAGACAAAAATCGAAATCCAAACTAAGCGCGTTCCTATGACATCATTCGGAAGCAAGCGAAGTCACGTGACGCTGAGAGCCAATGAAAAGCGACCTCAATCCAAACCATAGAAGGATCCGTAAATATGCATGATATTGATACGTTTGATTAAAGTCCTTATCTTTAAAGCATCATAAAAGTTATTGGGTAAGAATCTTGTAATTTTTAACTGTGGACATATGATGAGGGAGATAGTTGATCTGGCATTGCTTTCACCAAGCTTCCACATAACACCAAATGATGATGTTTCACAAAATATTATATTGACTAAAAATTACAAAAGATATAACGTACGCCAGTCTCAAATACAAAGCAAATCTTCCATGGAAACAGGACTCGAATCCGCAATCCTCCGATGCGGACGCCCAGATGATGCCATTCGCTGTTCTGAAATAGAACAAATGTTCAAAAATATTTTCTACTGCGATTCGTGTAGCGGATGGAACAAAACAAGAAACACATTATGATCTAGTTCAACCACATTGTAGCAAGCTTTGATAAGAACGCTTCAAACTGAAATGTTTGCAATAGTAAAAGTGATATGATGAAGTAAAATAATATTTCTAATATAATAGCTCAGATCTGTCTTTCGGTAACGCTCTGGCGTCACCAACAATAAAACTCGCGCCATAGCACTGCGAGACTTTAAACAGCATTATTTCATTGTTAGAGCACCTAAATTTCAGTAATTTTTAATTTAAAAGAGTAATTGTCGTTCTAACTTCAAATTTAATAGCTCTAAAATAGTGAAATAAAATTTGCTATCCATTGATATAAAATTTATCTCGCTATGATCAATAGATTCCGAGAAATTTTAAATTATATTAATCATATATTTCAAATTAATTTCCGTTTTTAATAAGAAGTAGTAAATTACGTCAGTGGTATATCATGCGCGTGATATAGTTTGGACGCCACGATGCATCTGATTATTTATTGCAATCGTGATGATATAACTTGATAATATTCTTTGGTAACGTTAAAATTTACACAAAGACATCGGAAGTATAAGGAAAATTGTTAAAAAATGAAAAATGCTTCACACGGAATGTTGTTTACCAAGAGGTTTTTTGAATAAAGAAATATGTAAATAATATGTAAATAAAAAAAATGCTTCCTGTCATAAAACATATGTTTATTTTATTTGTCTTCAATCGATGTTAAACATTTCTCTCGCATATATATCTATTTAAACACGTCAAATTTGACGGGGAATCTCTCGAATGAAGAGGCAATTTGCACCCGTCATATCATGACGGGTGATTTTCTAGTAATACAATAAAATATAAAAGTAACAAATTATTCATCGCATAAAAATGTTCAATATAAATCTACTTTTAAACAGTATGTACAAGCTATTTATATCGATAGATACTTTAAATCGAAGAGTTTTATTGTCATACATGGCAACAGCGGTAACGTTTAAAATTTCTTTCTTAGGATAAAACGCATCGCCTAGAGAAAAAAATTGCGATATTGTCAAAGAATTAATGGTGTTCATGTTGATGTACATTGAACTCCACTCTTATTACAAATCAGTTAATTAAAAAGAAATCTATAAATCGCTGAATAAAATCCAGCAAGAATTTTTTTCTATCATTCGGTCCAAGCCTTTTCTAACCACTCTTTTACCAGTGGTTAATTTATGGTTAACACGTAAATTAAAAAAACATAAATTAGAATCTAACCTCGCCCTTTTTTTTTATCATAAACCAATCTTTTCTTAAATCCAACAGTGGCCTGCTGATTTTCTGTGCATGCAAAGTCTGACATTAATTGAAATTTTGCAAATTGAAAAGAAGAGAAAATGATTTTCGAATTCAAATCTAGTAAAGATAAATATAATGGGAAAGGATACGAGAATTCGGGGGAAGAATCTCTAATATAATTAATTTATGGACACAATTGTCAACGAAATTGCATTTTTCAACTTTAATCTCTTACCTGGGTCGCTGTGGCCTATTGTCAAAATCTCGGCTTCCTGATAAAAGGATCGATAGCTCCAGATTCAAATCCGCAAAAGATCTGTCGGATGCGCGGTCTTGGCGTTTGTTAAATCCGACGGGTCTATTGGGTAACTATAGGGTGACAAGACTGACAAAATACCAGGGGCCTTCGATCTCAGCAAGCCCCAACCCAAGAGGGTTATATTCATTGCCACTGTCTTACCCTCCTGGACTGATCGCCCTTTGGCCTGAACATTAGACTTTGAAGATATATTAGGTACACGGTAAATTCAATTGATCGTTTTCTGGACTCCAAAAGGGAGCGAACGTAAAAATTCACTTTTTCGATCTTTTAGTACAAAAAAACGCTTCTTAAAACACTTTTATAGTCAAAAACCAGTTTCGACTGCTTACCCGCCAAGAAACTGATAACGGAATCGGAATACGTTCGGCGTTCTAGGAGCGTTTCATAATTACTGTTTCAGACAGAAGGGGTGTCAGAAAATCATTGGTTAATAATCAACACGTGACGATTTGGCGCCTTTCCTTATCTGTGTTTCTACACAGACCCGATAAGATAAGACTGGGTGACATTTGTATTTCAAAAGTATACTTTTGACGAAATGAAAGTTCGAAATAAACAATTCTAAAATATTGTTAATATTAAAAGTAAATAAAAATATTGTACCAAATATAGATGTGAATAAATCCTGAATTATTTGCTTACTCCTTCTAAATTATAAAATTCTTAAATTCAACTAACTCATTATAAAGACTTCTTAAGCATCTTAAAAAATGAAATAATAGTTATAATTCTTAAAATTTAGCGAAATTAATTAATTAAATTTTAATTAAAATAAAAAACAATAACATATTTTGCATTAAATAGAAAGGCGTATATGCAGCCAAATCTAACGAAATACAAAAAAAAATAATAGAAATTTAAATTAAAAGAAAATAAATTAAAAGAAAACAATCATAAAATGAAAAATAATGAAAACAATAGACGTTTTTGCGTGCAAACGCAAAAACGTCTATTGTTTTCATTATTTTTCATTTTATCATTGTTTTCTTTTAATTTATTTTCTTTTAATTTAAATTTCTATTATTTAAAAAATGAAATATTTTTATAACTAATGATAATAATGAGTTTAATCTTCGAAGGGGCGCATCCTAAACATTTGCAGGGGGCCCATATTCTTCAGTTACGCCACTGGCCAGGGGTTAAACGTTCTCTATCTGATGTAGTCTGGAAGTTAGGAGAAGGGGTTCCGACACGGGAATCATTGTTAGTGTATTGTTCTGTCCTTCGTTTTGTAGCGTGTTACTGTCTCTGTAGGTGTTATGTAAATCGCTACAGTAATTGTGTGGCCCTGTTCTTAAGTTACGCCACTATGTTAAGGGGACGTACGACTGTTAAACCTCGAAAATTTTCGATTTTATGAAAAAAATATATGTTATTTCCCTGTCTTTTCTGAACAATTTAAAACAATCCGCGTGAAAAACTTCCCATAATTATGAAGGAAAATGTATCAGCTCTTCAACGTAAACATTGAATATGGCCATATCCTTAAAGCGCTATATCTGAAAATGTGTTGTTTTTTTTATAGTGCGCGCACGATATCTCAAGAACTATTGAATATTTTTACATAAAATGTTTACATAATTTGTATTTTGCTATGTTCTACAAATTGAACCACATTTTTGTACATATTTTTCCAAAGACGTGGTTTTTTTTTTGGGGGGGAGGGGTAGAAAAGTTGAAGGTTTAACTATTTTTAACATTTTTATTTTAAATTGGTATATAAAATAGAAATTAAATTTAAATGTTAATAAATTGAGGTTCAGTTTCTTAAACAGACAGTTTGGATTACTTAGATACCCAATATATTGTGTTTAGATAAATATTTTATACGTAATCATGCGCGCAAGGTGACTATGTCATTTTTTCTCTAAAAATTATACCCATATTTATGACT
Source organism: Araneus ventricosus (assembly GCA_013235015.1). Taxonomy (NCBI): domain Eukaryota; kingdom Metazoa; phylum Arthropoda; class Arachnida; order Araneae; family Araneidae; genus Araneus; species Araneus ventricosus. The sequence goes on along the minus strand of BGPR01024698.1, from coordinate 12,977 downwards.
CTCTCAAATAAATACATACCAATATAAAGGTTTGAAAATGTATGGACTATAAGAGAAATGACAGATGTTTTTCTAGAATATAAAGGTTTGAAAATGTATGGACTATAAGAGAAATGACAGATGTTTTTCTAGGAAAAAAAAAGTGAGTTTGTGAATTGCATTGTTTCAGATATAATGTATCGAATTGACAATTTTCCACCATTTTTTCGAGGTTTAAAAGACGTATGTCCCCCTTAATATTAATTTGCCTTATGTAAATTTGGTGAGGTTGCTTGAAGATGGAGCCTCCAGTCCTAATGTGTGCTCAAAATTCTCTTTGCCAGGGAGTTATCAAAAAACCACAATCTTAAGTTTGAGTCGACCCTCCTGGGTATTAGAATGGAATGAGACACAGGCATTGTCCCTGTCACCTCAGCACGGTTCAAAACAACGAAGTCCGCATAAATAGTTGAGTCGACCCTTCTGGGTAGTATAATGGAATGAGACACAGCAGTGGCGAATCTAGGATTCGGGTCTGGGAGGGGCTGAGGTCATAAAAATTTATATCGTTGCGACGAATGTCAAACCTCAAGGCTAAAGTAAACCAAAACTCTTTAACTGTACAAACTTTACTCACCCGACAATAAGAATCATAAAGAATAATACAATACTCTTGATAATTTTAAAAAAATTGCAATGAAATAACTAGCCAAAAAATGTTGTCGACAGCGTCAAAGCTACAAGTACAAGTGGAATGACTACAAAAGTAGGGAAATTGTCTAGCCTGTCAAGCCAGAAAGCAATGTTGAAACGTTTTTATTATTTTTTTAAAGATTGAAATTAAGAAAAAAAGCAGTGGTAATGATTTTAAATATAATCAAGAATTCTGGCTTGGCTCTGGGGGGGCTGTAGCCCGATAGCCCCCCCCCCTGGATTCGCCACTGAGACACAGGCATCGTCCCTATCATCTCAGCACGGTTCAAAACAACGAAGTCCGCATAAATAGTTGAGTCGACCCTCCTGGGTATTAGAATGGAATGGGACACAGGCATCGTCCCTGTCATCGCTGTACGTATCAGAACGACGAAGTCCGTTTAAAAATAGCCCTCGAAACGGTGCGTAAATCCAACTGAACTAATATTTTGTCTTCACCGTGCCCCTCCAGAATTGCGCCAGGGACATTAGTAACCCACCCCTTCTCCCCAACGCCACTGAGTTAATATGGAAATTCATCTCTGTGGAAAGCCGCCGTTTCATGCTAAAATGGCCCGATCAAAGCGAACTGGCAGAGAACCGATAGCAATGCGCGAACGCAGCAAAGGGTTCCCGCTCTCTGTTCCAGCAGCCGGGTGGCCGGGACCACCCAAGCAGAGCACGTGGCAGCCCCTTCTATCGAGCAATTAGGGTCTGACTGTGAAAGGCGAAGCCTGTGATTACGGCCCCCCTCCCCGTGTAATTACGGCGGGACCACCAGCGATGTGACGTCACGATCCCACGTGATAAGCGCCGCCGAGTTCACACCGTTTTCTCTTTTTTTGTTTCTGCTCCTGCATGTGAGCGGGGCCCGGCGCTGAAAGGCAAGTTAACTCGCCGCATTTTAGTGAGATATCTTCCCATTCCGACTGATGGGAGTCAATCTTCTTCAACTTCGAAGAGGAGCACCCCACCCCTCGCCCACCATCACCAGGCGGCCCCTTTTGACCAGAGTAATTACATAAATTCGGTGAGCAAGCTTAAATTCCTCCACACTCTTTTAAGTCAATTTAAAACGTAATTTGTCTGTGGAATCTCGTCTACCCGGCTACAGTTGATGATTCCAGGTACCAGATTTTACCGGATTGTTGAATATGGTTTTCAGGAATAGGCTTTATGATCAGTGGCTTATTTAAAAAAATGCATGCGTTTCATAGAAACTTATTTAGATGCATTATAATACATTTAAATACTCATTTAGATACACATTAAGACTAATTTAAAATGCTTGCACACACTTGCGAACAAACGAAGAAGGGTGACAATACTCAGCAAGATGAGCGATATTTACCATATATGATTGGAATTCATTCAGACAGGCAGAATATGAAAACATTCTCTATGTTGATCCTTTATTAGGAAGGGGAAAAAAGGGGAAGGGATGTATAAAATAGATATAAGACACAAGGTTATTCGCACGTCCAGAAATACTTAAGGAAATTGCAGTCTCGTCCATGGACTACGTTAGGCAAGCTACACCAGCATTATCGATTATTAAACCATTTGGAAGAATTTTTCTGACCAACAGAGATTCACAAGACAAGATCTTCTAGGGAATCCATAAGTTGTATTGATCACCAACTACTTCAGGTGTCTTAAGAAGAAATCCAGTAGGTTCCAATCAGGTAAAATTGGTCCAAAACTCAGGCCTACCATGTGTAATCCACCTCTGAAGATACGCTGAGTTTTAAGAAGGGTTTGACGGCACTGAAAAATTATTCCTTTCTACACATACCAAGCACAAACCACATAATATGTGGATATCATCACCTTGTATGGCGCACGAAATACTTTGCAGCAGACCTGATAATACTTTCTCCATTCGTCATCATCGTCGCTACTTCATTTTAATACCATTTTTTGAAAACATTTTGGCAATGTGACCAGGAAGCTGTTAGTTTAGTTTCGGAAAAAGATGCATCAAATCCGTTTCAGCAGCTAATTTGCATTGCATTTTGATGCTATGAATGTATTGTGACTTTACTAAGTTCTATAGCAAACAATGTTTGTCTTAATGTATGCGAGTGCCATTTTTAATGCATGAGATCGTGGACATCCTTCATAAAGTTAGCAATATGTCATATCTGAGATAAAGTAGACAAACATGAGTAGACATATCTGAGATAAAGTAAACAAAGTAGTTAGTTAGCGACATTTAATGACCATATATTTAAATTAAGGGAGTCTTGCTGGATATTTCGAACCTGGACGAGGCACAAAAACAGAATTCCTCTCCCATGGATCTTGTGAGCATCTGAAACTTTACAAATTGACGACATATTCTATTTAGCCGTAGTAAATCGCCATAAGTGGAACGATTATGCGTTTTGTGTTCTGCCTGAGGATAGATTGATTGAAATGTGAAGAGATGGGATTTTTAGCAACAAAGGCCGTTATCTCCTAAAGCCTTGTCTGAGGATAACTTATACATATTGTCTTATATATATAGGATTATCATAATTTTTTCGGTTGAAATCCGGACACGCTGGGGGTTGAAGAGTCTTGGGGGGGAGGGGGTCAAAGTATGGTATAAAATTCTAAACGCTGCTTACCAACGACTTTTTACGTAACACTAGCACAAAACTGGAAGAAGCGAAAAACAATTTTAAACGTAATAATGCAAACAGCATACAATTTTTTTTAATGTTTGGTAATTCAAAATTATATTAATGAAAAACATTATTAAAACAAGACTGCCAACACCTTTAATCTTCAATTTGAACTGGAACCTGGGTAAGAAAGCTCATCTAGAATGGATCTAAACAGTTTAAATAACAAATTTTCTTTCATAGGGAGGAATGACGTCATTAGATTACGTCAGATTTTCTCTATTACAACCAAATTTCTCTCTCGCAGCAGGCGTAAATCCGGACATTTTGAAGATCCGGACACTAGACCGGACGTGAGTTTGAAATCTGGACTGTCCGGGCGAAATCCGGAAGCATGGTAACCCTATGTATATACGTTATGTTAATTTTTTGCCAGTTAAATATATGTTGAAAACTAGAAATGGATTTGACATTCTTGCCAAAAACATTTTATTGTTCATGTCTTTTATGTAGTTTTTAGTAGGTGAAATGCGAAGATCTTTATGAATAAATCTTTCAAATGATTTACCAGAATGCATTAACTATTCTTGTAGGCAGGTGCGGATTAAGGGCTGGCGCACTAGACCCCAGAACACCGAAGGGGGCACCGAAATGGAGCGTGGTTTATTTCTTTATTTTTTAAATATCGTAACAGATATTTTTTATATAAAACCCTGTTCATAATGCTGAGCGAAGCGACCGTTGATTACTTTTCCAGAATTACGGAAGGTCTGTGTGCAGTATTCAACAGATATCAATGTACTTCATGACGCTAATCGCTTCTCCGGAATTTTGCCACTAATGATTCGCCCTACCCAAATCGGATGTCTACTCCAGACCTAAACAGATTTAAAATCCTAGTTCAGATAGTAGTCCAGATGGCCAGATATTCATTTTCCCAGCCTACAAAAAGAAACCTAATCGTTACAAAGAAAACAACTTCTCAGGAAGCTGTAATTTCAATGATTATAGTGAATGATAAACTTTCCTTTTTCAATGAATATCAGTAGTCATTAGTAGTGACGGATTGGTTCAGTAGATAGGGATCCCTGTTCTCCTGCATTTATTTAGCAATTTTTGGGGAGGTTGAAAATCCTTTAATCCGAATGTCTTTTTGTTTGCCCTTCACACTTTTGTTGAATGCGCTAGCTTTTTAAACCACTGTTTTGTTATCACAGTCAGGAGGCCTAAACAGAAGAAATCTCGTTAAAGCTTTAACCCTCTGATTCCTTAGATCATTGGAATAGAGAGACCTCAAAATACGGGAACGCCCGAGTTTCTCTTTCAAAGATAAGGGAAATTCACTTCCCCTCTCAAAAACCGCAATGACAGCTGGCACTCTTTGAATTCTAAGAACTCCCTCCCCTGTTCCCCAAACCCTTCTGGGTGAGCCACTCTAACGAAGAAAGCTCACGCTGCAGGTGTGCAATCAATCCCACTTAACAAAAGGGGGTGGAAACTTTACAGTGATATTCGGACGTTCCGGACGTCCACCGTCTTTTGCTTGAAGGGACGGTTGGGGCGATCTCGTATAGATGGAGTTAAATATCCCAATGCTTCTAGATCGCGTAAGTTTACTTCTCGCAGGAAGTAACACATTTGAGAAACGACATTATTCAAAGCTGTTCTACCCGTTTGAAGACAACGTAATAAACCTTGGCAGAATATTAGTCAGATTTCATGAGGAAGAATGTTGTGTTCATTATATAATTGTTTATAAAAGATTTCTTCCCTTGGAAATAGAACAACAAGATATGCTTTGTTTAATACCAGCCGCCTTCGGCGACCAGCTTGTTCGCCAGGAATATGATTTCAATTGAATCTGGCATCATTTTATATTCATGGTTCTCTTAACAACTTAATTTTCAACTTCAGATTGTGGTAGATATTTAACCCATGTTCATTGTCTACAGCAGAGGTTCCCAACCAGAGGACCAGTTGGGGTTACTTGAACTCAAAGTCGGTAATGGCGGACACAAGAAAACATATGGGATTAAAACTGTTACATAATTTTCCCCCAAAAAGTTCGTGTGGAAAGTAAAAGTGAAAGTGGGGAACACCTAAACACTACCCTCAAAGCAAGAAAAAAGAAAGCCAAAGGAAGTGCAATTTTTAGGTATCCTCAAAAGTTAATGTGAAATTATTACCACACTGGTTTCATTTGTTTTGGCGTTGAACTAATACTATTTTAACTCTCTGAACCCGGCTAGAGCGAGAATTCCAGTACCTCAAAAACTGGAGTAATTTTTCGTTCACGAAAACAGAATGGAATCCTCCCTTTCTTTACAGAAATTCCACGATGACGACACCCAAGGTTGGGCAATCAATTGTCAGCGAAGAAAGGAACTACTTTTCTCCCGTAAAATTCACTGAGTCGACCGAAACTGCCTGAGTCCGGTCTCTGTCGAATGGGGCGGCTTGAGGCGGGTTAGGGCTCATAGAGTTAAAAATGTAATAAAATGTAAAATCAAAAATAAGTCCTGCAAATGTTATTAATTCGAGTCATTTGACTCTTAAGCTGACCGAAACCCTTAACATTATTGTTAAAAACTTATTTGCATAGATGGATGATTGGAAGGGGGTACGCGAAAATAAAAAGACTAATCAAGGGGTACGCGAGGGGAAAAAGGTTGGGAACCCCTGGTATACATAAATGTTCCTAATGGAGTCAAATAACTGACCATGTCAACCTCTAATTCCATGTAGTCGGTACTATCTTCACTTTCTTATTCCTCTTGTAAAATGTTCATTTGATTTCAACATTAAAACGACGCGGCACATTTTATGGCCAGCGGCATGTTAGCTGGATGCTGAGAAAAGAATGAAAACATAGAAAAAATAAACATGCTATTTATTAAAGTTATTATTATTATTATTAAATTTTATTATTATTATTATTATATTATTAATTATTATATTATTAATTATTATTATTATTATGTTATATTTATTGTTATTATTATTATTATTATATTATTAATTATTATATTATTAATTATTATTATTATTATGTTATATTTATTGTTATTATTATTATTATATTATTAATTATTATCATTATTATTATGTTATATTTATTGTTATTATTATTATTAAAGTTATTATTATTATTATGCAAAAATAAACATGCTATTATGAAAGTTAGCATGCTGAGAAAAGAATGAAAACATAGCAAATATAAACATTCAGCTTAATGGATATATTTCTTAATAAGCAAAGCAATATATCGGAGAGCTTGGTTTACAGATTTCACAAAAATCTTGGTGAAATAAAATATGAAAGCAAAATGTATTAGGATCTTATCTCAGACTACAACAATGAAAGAGAAATAGGCATTTAATATTTGCTTAAGCAATGAAAACGGTTTGAATTGCGTTGCAACAATGAAAAGTAATGTTGTAAATTATGCAAACAAATTTTTTTTAATTTTTTAAAATTAGAGAAAAAAATTGTGCGTCAACTTAATTCATATCATTGAAAAGGTAATTTTTTGCTCTTTTAGATAGTGTAAAAATGATTTTTGTGCTGTAATATTTTCGAAAGTTATTAAGAAAAAACTCAAAAATTTCGTTTAATTTTTTAATTAATTAAAATTTCAAAAAAACGACTCCGAAGTGCACATTCCCACCCTCCAAAGTATGCTTGTGCCAAATTCCGTAGTTCCAAGTCCCGTAGTCTGCCCTGACACACACACATTCTCCTTTATTATTAGTAGAAATATCACTATAGAGTTGGATAATATATGACAGTAAATATTCAATTGAATTACATAAGCTTATTGAGCTTCAGAAAATAAATAAAATTGGCCAATTTTAATAAAAATTCTAAATATTTTTCCATGTACAAGTTTTAGCACCATATTCATAGTTTTATTAAATAAATTGTAGAATTGTAATCTCGCTGCTTTCATTTAAATTCAAAGTAAAAATTTCAATTTTTAAAAAGATGTCTTGGTGTTCAGTAAATTGCTTTATTATTAAGTATAACGAGTAAAAGCTTTAATCTGTGTTCTATTATCATTTTTTATGATATTAGATTACTGAATTATTTCCGTAGATTGAATAAAAATAATTCAGTATTTCTGATGAAAATAAAGAATCTATGAAGTATATTTCCTTTAATAAACAATGCATCTCAAAATTTCCTGTGGAAACATATCCCAATTAAAATCTTCATCACATTTTTAAATAAAAAGTAATTCAAAATCGGTTATTTTTTACATTACAAACAGATGGCTATAATTTAATATAAAAAAAAATATTTTTTCAAATCTTTATTATTATTTTAAAAGTATGATTTTGAACTGGATTTTTGTATTTTTCAATTTCATATATAGTTAAAATCAAAGAGTTATCTTTTCCGGTCTGTTGAAATGTTATCCAACTTTTGGTTTACGATAAATATTTTTTCATTTAAGTTTCAGTTCCTGTCATTAAATTAAGACTTTTATATTTATAAAAATATTCAAGAATGTCCTGTGATATTAGAATATTATTAATAATGGACCTTTGATTTTAATTTGTAAATCAGATATGAAGCATTATTTAGTTATTAAGTCTTCAGTATTTAATGTAAATCATTAAAAAATTAAGGCACATTACAAAACAAAAAGGTATAAACATATTCTTTTAATGTAAATGAAACACAAATAAATTTTTAAGCTAATATATATTTTCATTTTATCCAGTAGCGTATCCATGGGGGTTATCGGGCTGCCGTCCCCCCCCGAGCTAAGCCAGAAATCTCGATTTTATTTAAAATCAGTACAACTGTTTGTTCTTAATTTCCCTTTTTTAAAAATTTCGAGCCATTCCACTTGTACTTGTAGCATTGACGAAGTCGAAAACATTTTTTGTCTAGTTATTTCATTGTATTTTTTATTAAATTGTAGAAAGTATTGTAGTGTTCTTTATGATTCTTAATGTCAGGTGAGTAAAGTCTGTAAAATTAAAGTGTTTTGGTTTACGTAAGCCATGAGGTTTGACATTCATCATGTTTATAACCTCAGGCCCCCCCCCCCCGACCCGAATTCTGGATTCGCCACAAATTTTATCATATAAGTGACAGTGATAATTTAGCAATGGATTTCTCACCTGATAATGTGCATAATTTTATTTATGTGTTTCTATTTTTAATAGAAACACATTAAATAATTAGAAAAGTTTCTAATTAATAAACAAAAATGTTTATTTATTAGGAAATTAAATTACAGTTATTAAATTATTCTAGTTTTTCCAGTTAAATCAGAGTATATTCTTCACAAATGAAAATGGTCAAAGGTTTTTAATTCAAGCGCTTGTATTTCATAATTCAATCGTTTTTCTTAAAATCATGTTGTATTCACAGTGTTCTTCTTTTAAATGACGATATTTTAAGTATTTCAGGATGTATTAATTTATCATGATTGGTTCAATTAAAGAAATCGAAGTCCATCTTTTTTATATCAATTACTAGCAGTACGCGCACGGTGTTGCCCGTGGAATCGGGACTTCAGCAAAATAAAAAAAAGTCCACATACAATTACATAAATGAAAGTTTTAAAAACGAAATCAAAACAGAAATATATATATTATTGAGTTGGCCCGCCTCTTTTTCCTCTCGACCGAGTACCGTTAAATCCAAAACAATGTTAAAAAAATTACAATGTGATATTTATTACACTGCAAGCAAAGTATGAAAGGCAAAGTAATAAGTTAAGACACGCTTAAAAAAATAATCGAAGTCATCGAGTAAATAAATCATCTCCTCGCAGAACGCGAAAGTAATGACGTCACCCTGGCCCGTCAGCCAATGAAACTGCCCGCAACGTTCCGGAGAGCTGTCGCGGGCGGAAGCTTCGCTAGAGGAAAAATATCGTTCAACTATCAGGAAAAAATTAATTTAAAAAAAACGGGAAAAGATATTTTAACTATTCTTGTTTTAAATCCGACAGAATCGTTGCAGTTATAAGCTGAAAATGATGCAATCACTGGATGCTGCTGCGTTGGGCGCGCAAAAAGGTGTATTGTTATCGCTATTGTTTATTTCTTCTGTAGTTTTTCTTTTTGTATTCTATTATCTGTATTTGTATTGTATCGGAAGTTGCTGCATATGCGCCATTCTGTCTAATATAAAAGCTTAATTAATTTTTAATATCTTTTGTTAAATTGTATTAATGGTAACTGTTCTAATTATCAAACATGAAAAAAATTGTATATTCTTTGCATCTTTTTTTTTCCACTTCCTGAAACTCTGTGCTGGTTTTATGAAAGAGAGTCGTAGGCAGCATTTAGAATAATTTTATACTATACTTTGACCCCTCCTTCAAGATCCTTCATTCCCCTCCTCCGTTGTGTTCGGATTTCAGCTAAAAAAATCATGGAAACTCTATTAATTAGGGTAAACAAGACAGTTAGTGACACACTAATTTTTCATTTCAAAAAATAAGCTTTCGTGTCGATGCTCAGTTTTACTTAACCTGGGAAATTTTGGTTGTAATAGAGAAAAGTTGACGTCATTCTGCTAATGAAAAAAAATTCATTGTTTACACTGTTTAAATCCATTGTTGATGAAAAAGTAGATGAGCCTCCTGGCAATCTAGGTAATCCTAGAGAAAGTGGATGAGCCTCCTGGTAATCTAGGTAATCCTAGTAAATAGTTAACAGTAAAGTAAATAAGTACGAAGAGATGTCGATAACTGTGGAATCAGTTAATCATCCATAAGGTGTTTTAATCAATTTTGAGAGAAATTTAGAAAAAGTCACAACGAATCACAAATTGTTTGAACTGATTTTACTATTTTTTTTTCATGATTTAATTATATAAATATTATCTTAAGTGTATCAATAACTGTCTTGTTTACCCTACAGTATTTCAATATAAAATAGCATCAATTCAGTGTTGATTGCTGATGATATTTAACACATATTAGAAACTTATAAACTGGACAATACACAACTTAGAAATAATTTGAAACTATAGATTGATTACAAGGAAAAAAAACCACTTTTCGAACATACCGTTTCAGGGAACGGAATAAAATTTTGAATGCAGGTATTAAACGGTATGCGCTCAAGAATGATGCAGAAAATAATAGCTCTCACAGTTATGGTTACAGTGACAAAATTTCGAAATTTTCAACTGTAAACGCCTGCTTTTTTCCCCACCGAAACGAGATCCATGGTAAAAAACCTAAAACGTATGCTCGCTGGTGGGTCATATACAGCCAAATCACTCCATTTGGGCTGCCGGACATAAATGCTAAAATGCGACCGGTGTAAATGCATCCGGAAAGGGGGAGGCTATCTAGAGGAATTCTGAGCAGAAAGGGGGGGAAGTATGCGCAGTAGGGTATCACCTGGACCTGTAGCTGCTGGGTTTGCGTGGATTGTCCGTGAATGACCTACCTAAAGCCGGCAATTCATCTGTAGTCCATTTCATTCCATTTGACCCAATACTGATTTTTTTCCACCCATTCAAGTCGAAAAAATCATGCACGTCATTCAGTAGGAAAGTAATTAAGGCAATTTAGTAAGCCGCCGTAACGGTAGATGGCAGCACGAAATAGTGAGTGTATGTCTTAAGTTTTTCTCACGAGAACGCGAAGCAACTTCCCGGTTCCAGTCAGAGGGATTCACGGTTTTCAACACAGAAGGTGATAAGTTCGCTCGCGCGGTAGGTGTTTCTGCCGTAGGGCGCGGCCCATGGCCTTTTTCTTCCTTGTCCCACCTGGATTTAAGTATGGTAATAATTATTATTAAATGACATAAAACTTTTACCTTAAACTTTCACCTGCATTTAATCATTTCTTTGTAACTATATGTAAATATGCTTTTAATGTGTAATAAAGTAAATTAGTTATTTAACTGAGCCTTCTTTCTCTAAATTCGTACCCCCTAGCACATCGTCGAGCAAACCCCACATTCATTTGAAGTTCCAAAGTACGTTCTTTACTCCCCCTATTCTCCCCCACTCAGCGGATTTCCGACTAGGTAGCCTCGTCGCCGGATCCCATTCTAGTCAAATCGTTTGATCTGCCGCTACCCTCGTATCAGGGTCCTACCTTTAGAATCGACACAAGAAGTGTTGGAATTTGGTTCCATTGGAAATCCAGCTTTTCTGAGCCACTATGCTATTTTCCATAGGTTTTCGACCTTGACGATTGTTTTTTCCTTCCCGTGTTCCAAATTTCAATTTTGGAGTAGATATGAATGGCCTGCTTAAAGTTAGACATTCACAGTGAGACATCTCCACGCAACGGCGTGGTAGCACTCCATTCACGAGAGAGGCTCACTCTCCCTCCCCCACAGGTCTACATTTTGTGGATTTCATTTTTCTGAGAGAGGCTCGCTCTCTCTCCCTACTGTCGTATTTCAGTTTATGAACCAACACTCTAAATGTATAAAGCGGGCTATTCACCGCTCTTCCAAACTGGAATTTTTGGAACACAGGAAGGAAAAACTTATCGTCAAGGTCGAAAACCTGTCAAATTTGGAGCAAATGATTCGAAGTGGTGGAATTCAAACGAACTTAAAATCTAAAAGGCAATCCCTCGATTCCAAATTGAGACCTCGATGCGAGAGTAGCGGCAAAGCAAAGGATCTGCCTACATTGGCACCTCGCGTCGAGGCTAGAAATGAAACTCGAAATCACCCGAGGAGTGTGAGTGGGAAAAATTCTGCGACTTTGAACCTTGTCTCAAAACAAAATTTGGAACATCCGTGAATGCTTTGCCTAATTTTTAGACTCAAATGGGTGGTGAGGGGAACCGTTCTCAGGACAAATGGCACAGCTTAGCCTTTTCGTTGAAAATCCAAACTCTTCGACCGCACAACGCCGATTCTCATCGGATTTTCGCATTGGCGACGGATTTTGGAGCGGTGCGATCCAAACTGAGTGGAACGGTCTCTCCGTGAGTGTCCAGCTTTAGAAGGACAGCAATGGTGGGAAATTAGGGAATGAATGGATTTTCCAGGCTTGAACATGATACTGGAATTGGTTTGTGAATAAATATTTTTGTAAAATAAATGCCGTAAATCGAGAAAACGATAACTGTTGTTTGAAATTAGATTTTGGAATGAGAAGTTATACAAAATGTGAGGGTCAATGGCCTTTGTTGTTAAAGGTTCCTAAACACGCCGTCTCAAGTCAAGTGAAATCAACTCCATTAGTGTGGAACATGGGAGTAAAGTTTCTAAAATAGCACAGGTTAGATGTCTACCATAATTTGAAGTTAAAAAACATTTTATTGAGGGAGCCATGAAGGTCAAACTACACACAAGAGAGACTTAACTTAAATTAAACATACCTAACATACCATAATACCAACCAGGGCCGGATTATCGAGTAGGCAACATAGGCAGTGGCGGCGATTCGTGTCACCCCCTACTTTTTTAGGAAAAAATTAAATTTTAATTTAATTTCAGCTGTCTAAAACTAGGAATTATAAAAAAGCAATAGACTTCGGGAAAACTAACTAATCTTTTAACTAATTTTTTTAAAATTTTGTTGTCTGCGCCTATACTCCCGGGTCTTTTAGATGTCAATAAATTTTTTGCCCCCTCAATCTTTCCATCCAATCGCCGCCACTGAACGTAGGCAACTGTCCAGGGGCCCCGTCACTTTGGGGGACTAAGTTACAAGAGATGTGTGCTCGAACTTAATCAAATTAAAATCAAG
>BGPR01024697.1:0-22977 GCA_013235015.1 Araneus ventricosus | reverse complement strand
ATCATCACCTGTAATAAGTGAAAATCATTCATGTTAATAAAATTCCATTAAAATACTTATATTATAATTAGAAATAATATTTATTATTTGTCCTCTTTCATTCATTTAACAAAATTTTCGCTACAAAATCATTTTTAAACTTATTTAACAATAAATAAATAAATAAAGACAAGGAATTTTGACCAACTAAATTATTGTACAACACTAACAGACATTACACATATTCTAGAAGATATGAATAAAAAAAATACAATAAATAATAGTCAAATAGAAATATTTTAATGCAAAATCATAAGGCTGCAATTTTATTATGTAATGAAATCAAAGGAATTTATTTTCAAAGTTAAATTTGCTAAAGAATTCACCTGAACAATTAATTAGAAGTGATCCAGGTTTAAGAAGTTTTTGATCATCAGCAGGAATATGTAGAGAGGAGATAATGACATCTGCACTTTCAATCTAAAAAAGGATAATATCTCCATCATCATGTGTACAGATTAAAACAAAAAGTAGGGAAAGGTGGTGTACCTAGGTCCTATTTTTACTTTTTAATTGGATAATTAATAAAAGAAAGGTAGCAAAACAATTTTTCTTTCATATTTTAGGCCTTTATACACAACATATATTTTTTGTAGTTTTTTAAAAAAGTATTTCAGTGGATTATTTACAATTTTAAAAAAGTGCAAACAGGACCAAGGTACACCATGGGTAGTGTACCTTGGACCAGCTATGTCTAGATTTAAAAACTCTAGCCGAATAGTTCGAACATAAACATTTATAGGTATTTTAGCTACAGAAAAATGTTAATGAGCACTTTTACTTAATGAGGTCTTAGATTACACCGAATATAAAATTATTACAGCAACAGTTTCATTACTATGAGTAGGCTTAACCAACATTGTAATCAGACAAGTCAATTCCAAATGTTAATTTCCGAAGCTGCCTTTCAGATCCTCCAGTCAACACGGGATGTGGTAACTTCCACATTACATCACATTTTTCCACAACATAAGTGGTAGACCATGTAGTGCTCATGCACCAAGGTCACTTGGTGCACTTGGGCATGGTCCAAGGTACACCACTTGGCCATTTCATGGAAAATGGCTGACTACTAAATTGAGGTTAGACTTAACATAATTTCTAACACATGTTATTATAGCTAAAACTGTGCTTTATAAGTTAGGCATTTTACTATAAAGTAACTTATGTATGTTTAGGAACTATTAACACAAAATTCAACAGGAAAAAAATTACTTTTGATGGGTCAATTTCCTTTTTCAGGATTCATTCATTCAAATGAGCACCTTGACAAATAAGTTCAGGTACACTGGGACCTCTGGTGGCAAGTGTACAAAATACATATAGCATTTTCTATACATCTATACAGATGTCGCTAAAATCGGCATAGGTTCAAGGTACACCACCTTCCCCTACTGACAAAGTTACTAATTTTTTTTTAAAAAATTAGCTGTAGATTTTAAATAAACATACTTCTTAAACATACGAGGTGTGTCCGGAAAGTAAGTACCATTTTGGAAAAACTCGCATAAAAAATGCTTCCTCAAAACAAAATTTATTTTTACACGAAAGAGCAGTTCGGAAACTATTTTTCTACATAGTTACCACCATTGTTCAGACATTTGTCATAGCGGGAAACCAACTTGTCTATACGCTCTTCAAAGAAAGATGCCGCCAGTAAAAACAGCCACTGTTGAACACCATTTTTTGCGTCATCATCGCTGTCAAAGTGCCTCCCTCCAAACTCAAGCCTCAAGTTCAAGAACAAGTGTAGTCTGAAGGTGCGAGGTCGGGGCTGTATGGCGGGTGATCAAACTGCTCCCAACCGAATTGTTAAATAAGGTTTTGAGTGACACCAGCAGAATGGGAACGTGCTTCGTCATAAACATTGGTGCGTCCATTATTGAATTGTCGAACCCACTTTCTAACCATTCCATCAGTCATTAAATTTTCACCATAAACCTCTACAAGTTGACAATGAATTTCAGCTGGCTTAACATTCTTTGAGTTCAAAAACTGTATAACACAACGCACTTCACAGTCGGCGGGATCGGCAATCGTCTTAAACATTTTGAAAGCTCACTAACACATGCAAACACAACATAATCTGGCTGTAATGACATCAGTGGACAGACAATCAACCAGATACACATATGTACATGCACGGAACTGTGACACTAGCGCTGCGGTGGCAGTAGAACGAAACGGTACTTACTTTCCGGACAAGCTTTGTACAATAAATATGAATACGACTCAACAATATTAAGAAAACAAAAGAATTCTTTAAAATATTTGAATTCATAATTGGTAATTCAAAATTTTATTGAATCAAGGAATGGTTTTTAACATTTATATTCTAAAGTGAAAGATGGTGAAATTCAAAATTCCTTTCAGTTTTATTTATATACAGGGTGCCCACTCTAAACATGGCCCAATAGCTAATTTCTTAACTATTAGAGATAGGCATATACTTCCAGTTGGAAAAATGTTTCACATGATGTAAAAAATTATAATTTATGCTTTTTGAGTACATAAATATACTGCTGAAAAAGTTACAAAGTCTAAATTTTTACACAGTCCCCTGGTCCTATTAATCATATTTAGTAAATTATTCTTGACACCCTAACATTTCAATAAAAAAAATTTCCGCTCTCCTGTGACTAAAACTGACTGAGTTATGAAGCTTTGAATAGAACTGGTCTAGACAATTTTAGATCATCTCAATGGTTGCCAGGGGATCAATTCTTCAATTAACGTAAAGTGCTTGCTCGAAGCAGCTGCTGATCAATTTAAAATTATGAAATTCACCAAAATAATCTGCTTTTAATTTGGACTGGAGAAGGTTTGATGGGGCAGGGATGGCAACATGATCTGGATATGAATGAATAATTTTAATTAATCTCTATGCAATTAATTGATTAATCTGGAATAAATGAATAATTTCAAATATAAAGTATATTTCTATTTTTTTAAAATTTTTATTTATTTTCTTTATTCATTTATTTTACTAACAAATAATTATCTGAGCTGGAAAGGGTTAACCCCTTAACTGCCGCCGGCGTATATATACGCCTCACTCAACCGATGCGTTAACTGCCGCCGGCATATATATACGCCTTTCCGAAGTACGTTCCTTTGCATTGCGCTACTATAAAGAAAACTGCTCCCACGGCCTTGGAATGCCATAAAATGACCTTGACAATGTTTGAAACGGATTTTCTTATTTCAGAGAAGAGGAGTAGGGTATTGGTAAAGGGGATGTTTCTGAAACGGTGAAAGTCATCGCTGTGCAGTTTTTGCTTCTGTTTCTGTTTGAGTAGGTTGTGCTTTTTTTATTCTTCCTTTGCTTCCGTTTTCGTTTATTGTGCGAAATAGAAGATCTTTTTACGAAAATGTCTGACAGTGATGAGAGTGATTTAAATGACTATTTTCCGTCAACTTCAGGATCAGAAACGTCGGAATATGATGCTTTGTGCTGGGGATGGTTGGAGAGGGAGGGATATGAAAGTATGGGGTACTAAAAAAGGATTAATCAAGGGGTATCGAAGGGGGGAAAAAGAGATTCAGAACCATTTGCCTGGGATATGCCCATGTCTCGAATATGGGAGAGAGATGCAACGGTAAGGACAACAAAAAAGTTGTACCATGTAGGATCAAGTGGCATTGGGGAGCGAATTGTGCAAGATTTCGTCAGCAGTTAAGGGGTTAAAGAGAGGGCCTTAGTTTCTTCCAGAATTCATGAACATTCACATTCAAAACAATATTAGACAGTATAAAAAACTTAGTTATTCAACAAGCTCTTTAAAGACATTACATTACACTACTACACACCCCTAACTCCAGAGATAAAAATCTCCGGTTTGCAGTTTAGATGGGTATGAATAGAAGCTTTATTGGGGGAAAAATACATAGAATAATAATAATAACACACAGAATAATAAAAATACATAAAATAAAATAATAAAACAAATCAAATACATAAAATAATAAATCCAAGTGAATATAAAAAAAAACATACTAAATACCAAAAATGTATTTTCTGTAGATCTTTGTAATAAAACCCACTTATAACATCATTAAATGGTCATTACCCAAAATGCTATCTTTGGTTTGGAATAAGAAAAAATGCAGGAGGCTCTGCTTAAGAATTATACCAAAATCAGTGATATAAAAATGTACTTTGAGAATTCTATGACACAAGCAGCTCACAGAATTTTTAACTTGAAGCAGACTTTTTTTTTTTTTTTTTTTGCTTTTATTACTTTTCATAGCAGACTAATAATTAAATAACTATGTCCTTTGATAAGTGGACCCAGTAATACAAATGCAACGGTTTTAACCACACTCTACAAAACTAAAACCTATATCAACAAAAAAGGGGAGGTGGGAACAAGTTTTAAAGCTTCATCATATCATAAAACAAATCTAAAGCAAATGCATTCAAAAACATGAAATATCGAGCAACAGCTATAAAATGAAAATTATAATTCCTGAAAGAAATTAAACACAAACAGACTAATGGTATAAATTTCCATTTAAAAATCTGAAAACCTTATTTTAATTCTATGAACTTACCCCTGGAGGAGGTTGCTCAGTACGTGATTTGGACAAGGTCAAAATGGCATTTTCACTGAATAATATCTCAGATATCGAATAAAATATATATTCCTTTCCTAATATGAACACCTTTGCATTTTCAACAGTTTTTCCTGGAAAATAAGGAGGTACTGCTTAAGAGTGATGTAAAGAGATACTTTAAGTATATATAATATGTCCAACTAGATGATAGATGCTCTAATAAATAATCAATATGATTGAAATATTAAGTTTCTTCCATCAATTTTCTTACAAATTAAAGATATAAGGAAAAATTTAAAGTAGTAGTTATAAGGAAAAATAAAAAATAGTAGTTTATATTTATAATAATATATAATAGTTAATATTTATGTACCATTTCATTGTTATAACTAATGAAATTAATGTAGTAGTCATTATTTATGTCATAAATAATTATATTAATATAGTAACCCTTCAAAACTATTCTTCCTTATTATTTTTTTGAATTTAATTCCACAATTAGCAAAAGCAGAAACAAGGAAATGGTTAGTTCAATTAGTTTAATGGCTTGTTTTGAAACTACATGAGTGTTATTTTGGGGTTTTTGTAAGGCAATATCTATCTGACCATAAAAATTTTCTGAATGAATGTTTGATACTAGTCGCAATCTGAACTCTCCATTAACCCATCATCTGTACTATAAGTTAGAATATATACATTCAATATTTCCCAGGTAAAAATTTTGTCACAGAACAGCTATATTTCATGTGCATTATTGAAGTAAGCGTCAATCATTTGCCAGATTTCTTTTCCAAGAATTTTGAACCATGAAAGGATAGTCTCAAAAGTAGGTCTACCCACACCCTTCCATGGCACACGGGTCTTCCAAATGACATCCAATGCAATAGCTTCGAGTACTGGGGCTGGCGGAGTCCTAGTAGCCCATCACTGGGACCCAAAGGAGGTACGTACTATCACTGGTGGAGGGACCTACAGCCCCACCATTACTATACCCCCAGTGGAAGCAAGTTCCTACTAACTTATCTCGCAGCAACTCATCTGTGTACTCACGGTACCCATGTGCCCAGGGGGAGACCATGAAAGGATAACTCCAGAGTAAGCACCCCACTCTGCAAACTTCCATACCTCACCAACATGAAGATATAAGATCCCTGAAGGCAGGTACAATGTGCACAAAATACAAGTATACAGCAGATCCTTGATGGAATAGGATCTCGGACACACAATCCAATAATCCCACAAGGGCAAGACTGTGATGCCCAGCGTCCCATTTATAAGACAGCTGCATTTCACTACACTACCATGGCTACACTGAATGCATTCTTTTTTTTTTTTTTGTCTGACAAACCAACATGTATTCCTAAATTGTTTTCAACTGGCATATACCACCAACTAATCAAATTGTCATCATTTTCAATTTTTTCCCCCATTTAACAAGTTTTTGAGGTTGTGCAAGGAATTCAAAAGTCATTTTATCTTTTGATATTTTACTATATGTTAAAAATCTTTTATTTGAATGTATAAAAATATATATTCAATATTTCCCAGATAAAAAATTTTTCACAGAACAGCTATATTCCATGTGAATTGTTGAAGGAAGCCTCACTCATTTGCAAGACTTCTTCTCTTCAAGAATTTTGAACCATGGAAGGATAACTCCAGAGTAAGCACCCTACACTGCAAACTTCCATACCACAATAGCATGAAGACATATGATCTATGAAGGTATATACAATGTGCACAAAACAGAAATACACAGCAGATCCTTCATGGAATCGAATTAAAACATACACTCCAGCAATCCCACAAGGGCAAGACTATTGACCCATTAATGTCCAGTGTCCTATTTGTAAGACAATTGCAATTCACTACTACCATGGCTAAACTAAATGCATTCTTTTTATTTATTTATTTGCTTTCTCTGAGAAGCCAACATGTATTCCTAAATTTCTAAATAATTTTCATCTGGCATATACCACCAGTTAGACAGATTTTGAAGTCAAAGTGTCATCATTTTCAATTTTTCCCACCTTTGATATATATTTGAGGTTATGCAAAAAATGTGAAAGTAATTTTTATTTTTTTATATTTTACTATATGTTAAAAATCTTTTGATTTATATACATACATTTTTTAATGATTTTCTATTTAAAGAAATTCAGAATTCAATATTATTTTACAGTTATCTTAATCTTGATGTTTTAAACCAAACATAATTTCTATGCTCGAAATTAAATTGGGCTTAAAAGGTAAATGAAAGGCTCATTTATCTGGAATACACTCATAGTTATTTTAATTATAAAAAAAAATTACAGTAGCTTATTATTATATTTTTATCATATTGTTATCAGTGCTTCACACTTTCAGTTTTTTGACCTTCAAATTTTTTATTTTTAAAAATTGTGCTTTTTTTCCTACTTTTCATTTCACTATTAAAAGAGTGCTTTAAAAAACTCTATTTTTATTATCTTCTATCTTTTAGTCTTCAGTTTATAATTCACTATACACATGGGATCTTATAATCATTTTTTTTTCTGCTCAAATTCACTTCCTGTTGGAACAATGCATACAGAATCAAAATTTAATTCAAATGAATATATTAACTGATAATTAATTTCTGAAAATATTACAAAAGTGTATTGTCACCAAGAACACACAACTATACAAAATTTCAGAATTCTAACACATGAGGAAGTGAGCAATAAAGATGTTACAAAATTCCGTCTTTACAAACATGCAACAAATCAAGTTCAATAAAAGAATGTAAAAATATTTTATTTCTTCTTCATTTACTGAACAAATAAAATAAATACATGCATAATAGATAATAAATTTATCTCACCAGCAACAGAAAACATCTCCAGTGTAGCAGCAGCTGCTGCAGCAGGCAAATTCTTTCCACTGTCATTTCGAAGGCTTTCATTGCCTATTCTGGAATTTAAAAAAAGGTGTCAGTCAAATTTCAGTTTAATAAAATAGATAACACTTTTTAAATAGTTTTATAGAAATAAATATATTAAATAATGAATTATTTAAAACTAATAAAAATCATCCCTTTAAGAAAAATTAGTAAGCCTTTGGTTGAATAGTGAATTAATTGACTAAAGAAAATATAGTGCAGCAATTAACCTTTAATTTTTTTACACAAAGCAAAAGAAAATACATAAAAGTAGGAGGGAGTGTTCTCTCCTCGACTTTCTTGCACACTATGGAGCATTTTAAGTTTAGCTTTGTATAAAAAAAATCCAGAGAGAATCCCAGAAATCTTTGAAAAGAGAATCCAGTATTGCATTTATATATAGGACCTCTTCTCTTCAACAAACTGAGACCAAAATTTTATAGAAATATACAATTTGGTACCAAGAGCACATACCAAATTTTATTTATTTGGCTTGTGATATTTTGAAGCTATCGTGTCCAGATACACTTGGACAGACAGACAGACATTCTATCAGTTCAGTTTTATTCAGCTTATTGAATTTACAGAATGTATTTTTTCTTACATCGATTCCAACAGCTAGTTATATAAAAACATTTTCTGTCCAATTTTTCATTCCTTTACTTGCCCAGAGGTTTGCTCCACAGATTAAGAATAGCTGCCCAATTCCAAAAGGTGCTTTCTCCGTTCTTTTGCAAGAGTCTGAATTACTTACACTAAAAGTATACAAAACTAAGAAATGGAGTACATCTAGGATTGATATTTCAGCTAATTTTGGCTCCGAGTTTTTTTCTACAGCTCACAATTTTTGCCTAGCTTGCACATCAGATTGGATGAATTATAAAGCAAGAACTATAATAAAATCTCTAGTTGAATAAAGAGGAAAATATAGTTACTTATTTGTACTTTGAAAAAAAATTGTTCATTAATACGAAAATATACAAAAGCTGACACATAATTTTAAGAAATAAAACTTTTGAAAAATAAACCTTAAAAATACTGGCAATAGATGTCTGAATTACACAGGTCAGATAAAGTGAAAAGAAAGGACAAATTTGGACATACAGAAAAATGTAATTTACTATTTATTACTTGTTTTCTTGAAAATACTATTACACATCTAAACCTAAAATATTCTACTGTTAGAAATGATTTCATTCAAGCTATCTTAGAAATGTAATTTCATACCAATTAAAATACAGAACATATCCTATTTTTCATTTCACAGTTAAAGATTGTTTTATGTATTTGAAGAGAAATTAAGTATACTATTCTGAATTTCTGAGCAATATAGAGTATCCATGAATTTTATTCTACAGCAGTAAGTATTGAAGTAAAATCTTTGATTTACGAAAAAGTAAAGTAGGCTTTTGCAAACACTATATTTCATTTCATTTTACTTTTTGAGAGGTTTCAAACAACACAAGATCCATGAAAGATACCAACAATAATAAATGAACACAAACTGAAAATACCAGTATATAACTTGGCATTGTTAATTAAGAAAATTAATTAACAATATCAAAGCATACCCTGCTACATCTTTGCAAGGAAGAATGGCATCATATATTGATGCTGAGTTGCAAATGGAATCATCAGGCAACTGAAATAAGTAATTTACTATAGTAATGTATACACATACTATATGGTAATTTAAGTGTAATATGCACATTCCTTTTAAGTTTAGATTTCAAAAATTGAAATCAAATGCAAACAAATTCAAACAATTTAACAAAATATCTATTAAAATTAATTTAAACAAACAAAAACAAAATCTCACAATTAAAAACAAAAATTAAATACAAAAATAAATAAATAAATGATAAAATAATATTTCTTAAATATGCCACTTTATTAACTATAGCAAATTTAATACATTCAGAGCTAAAGCTATTATTACAATGAATTTTTTTATTTTTTCTATGCTCCATTAAATATAAGAAATTTAACAAGAAACATATATAAAAGAACACTTACTTTAATAAATAATCAAGTGATACATAATCATTGTGTTTCTTGCAAATTATAAGCCTATGACCTCAAATGCAATAATGAATTTGAATCATAGATAACAAAAGTTAAAAACTAATTATATAAGTAATATATGCATAAGATATTAAAAGTGTTTATAGATATTCATATTTAAAAAAAATATTAAGCAAGCATACATGCTCCATTTGTTTTATATACATAACACATGATAAAGCTTTTTTCTGCCAAGCTTTTGAATGTTAAAATAAAACATGTTCAAGTCCTTTTTCTTTATTATGACTATCCTTAGCAGTCACCTGGTTCAGCTTGCTTCGTAAACTCCTTTGAAATGCTAAATCAGAGAACTGTTATCAGCATTGCATTCCATTACAAATGGAAAATTTTCCTTTTTCATTCAATATACTCTGGTCGCTACCCATCTCTGTATTCTTTTTTCCCCCCTAAGTTTACACTATAGTACAAATGCATTTTGAAGTTCCCTGTCTAATAATGGTTGTGGAGTAATTCTTGGAACTCCTATCTTCAAAACATGAATTCTGTATCTTAACAGTAATAAATGAATCTTAAAAAATGCTTTGTGAAAATAACCGGTTTCCAGTTATTTAGGGTTTTTTCACCTCCAGTTTAACCTGGCGGTCATAACAGCTCAAAATAACTAATTTTCGGGTTTTTTAAACAAAAAAAACAAATGCTGTTTGTACACAAAATACTTTATTAATACTGTTTTTACAGGAAATCAATCCATAGGCCAATATTGATCTGTTCATAAAGACTCTTTCAGTAATCCACCAACCAACAGACGCCGCGAAAAAGCAGTTGTCGTTGATTGGCCTAAGATGATGAAATTCAAAGCTTCAAAATTTTGGTCTAATCGAACCTAAAACCGAGCCTATCTTTCAATCCAGTTTTTTACCCAGTTACTGGATTTGATTAAAAAATAATTGAAGAAAAAACGCTTATCTGAAACAAAAAATCCGGTTTTCAGTTAAAAAGGTTTGGTAGTCTTTTCCCATCACTACAATGAAATCTCTCTACAGTGGCTGCACTTCGTTCCAAGGATAATTGGCCGCTCAGAGGGGATGGCTGCTCTAAAGGGGTTTCATGTTTAGTAGTACAAAATGCATATTTAAACAAGCCCTAATTTGTTATTTTAGACATAGTAAATTATAAGAATTATCTAATGAAAAAAATCCTTTATTTGAAAATTTTTTTTTTTTTTTTGAAAAAAAAAAAAAAAATACAATTTGTGTTTGCCTGGATCATTCAGTTTTTTTTTTCAAGATAATTTTTTTTTCTATTTGGTTTTCAATTGCAAAGTTAATTGCTAACTGTTTCATCAGTAGTTGCTGAGGGATGAAAAATAATATCTATTTTTCCAAAAAGTCTGTTGAGCTGAAAATTTAATTTGCTGATGGTTGTAACCCATATCAGCAGCTTCACTGTGAGAGTCCTAACCAGCACCTGAAAAGCATAAATGAACTCTTGAATGAACAACAGAGCCAAGAGGCAGAACTTCACTTTTCTCTTCACACTGGAAAAAGGATGATTAATTTCAATCTGATTTCTGGTGTTGTTTTTTAAGTAGATGATATTTTTTCTTTCTTTCCTTTTCTCTTAATAAAAGGTTCAAGGAGAGAGATATAAAGGAATGTATTTTACTGAAGTTGAACAGGCAATCATCCCAGCCACTCAGAGTGGTCTTGATTCTTGCTTTCTTCAAATGCGAGATCACATGTACCATCATATATTTTCAAATATATTTGTTTCTCATAGTACACAAGAAATAATTATTTCAGTACTTAATAAATAGAAACTCAGAGTCTAATAATTACATTGAGATATTGCAATGTAATGAACTGCATAAGCTTAATCTTAAACACTCCAGAAATTAATTGAATACTTCCATAAGATAATGATCATCCTTACAAATGATAATCCTAACAAAGTTCCCAGTAAAATGCTTGTATTGCTTGCTACAACATTTAGAATCTAACACAAAGCATGTTATTCATATTGACATTCATTATATCTAAAAACATTCAAACAGTTTTACCAGAAAACTTGTTACAGCTAAATATTAAATATTTTCTACACTTTCAGTAATTAAATTCAGTATCCACAAAAGGCAAAACATGCAATATTAAAGTTACCTGAATCAAAATTCCATGAACATTCGGATCCGAATTTAAGCCTCCGATTTTATCTAAAAGCTAAAAAAAGAAAAGAATAATTAGTAAAAAATAGTGCAAAAAAGTTTTGAATCGGAGTACTTTCTTACACCCACAGAACGAATAAAATCATGTACAGTATACTGATTATTCAATTCATCCAAACAATAAAAAAAAAAAATCAATTATTAAAATTTCCCCCCTTAAATAAGTATTAAATATTTCAAAGAAGACACAATAATTTTTAAGACAATTTTTTAAAATTTTGTGTCTGATAAAAAATTATAGTTAGAGAAAGACGTCATCAAGTTATTTATCATAAACACAATCATTAAGAGGCGATATACAATTTTATAAAGATGACATCTCAGCAAAAGCTATGAAGAGAACCAATATGCCCAGTTAAATAGTCTTAAATACGACCCTAATGTATTTAAAAGTAATTGAGATATTCAAACCATATTTAAAACTAGACGATTGGCATTGCCCATTTTCATCTCAAAACTTTTCTAGGAAAGACGAAAAAGAATATTGTTATATAAATAACACTGTTTCTTTGATTTTCAAGAAATCACTCCCATCATTATAAAGACACATCCCTAATACTTTGAGGATAGTTATCATCTTAACCTATTTTAATCATATGACACCCAGCAGTCATACAATTTTTTGGTGCATAAATCAAATGATGACCTCAGGTGGCAATATTGAGACCAATACCAATTTTTAAGTATTACTGTATTGGAGATTTAAATAAGATTTCGAAATCAGCTGTGTAAGTATATCAATGGGTTAAGGGGTTGACTCTAAAGATTTAATTCAACCTTATTTTTAGCCAAACAGTGAATTTGTTAAATGACCTTCAACAACTAACTCTCACCCAACCTAGAAGGTGATGATATAGAGTTGAATTACCCTTCTATTATTTTTTAAATGGCAAATAAGAATGCGAACAAAGTTAATTTAAAATCACCCCAGGCATTCAAAGATGAAGCTGGAAACAAACACACACACTGCATTTCATATACAGAGAAGAATTAAGATTTTTAATTTTAAGTAATTATTTCTATATTTCTAAGAAACACATTATATCCTTCACCTTTAATATGGTCATAAAAAAACTTATAGAAATCCTGCTTTAATCCATTTATTATTGAGTATGCATAATAAATGAAAAGGATTATTTCTATTAGCTTAATGGCAACTGTTATCAAATACAAATGCTGATGAAATTTGACTTCAGCAAAACAAAATCAAAATGGCAATGATACATTACAAAAGGAAAGAAAATAAGATTTATTTGGAAAGTTTCATGGCATATAGTTGCCACACTTGGGCCCATTTTGGATGCTGTCACAATATTGGAAAAGTAATTATACATACCAATGATTGCACATCAGTTGCAATCTTCTGAGTAATTAAATTGCAAGCTATTCCACTTTCCTCAAGAACAGATTTGATAATCACAGAGCTCTTGTTTGCTTTTCTTGTGGATGGTTCAACCTATAAAATTTTCTTTTTTGTTTTATATATACTGAAAAATATTTAAAAGTTTATATATATATATATGAAAAATCTGTGTTATTTCAAACAAGTCAATACAAAAAGAGATTAAATTAAGCAAACATAATTTATATAAAAGCTTGATGCAAAAAAAAAAAATAAAAAAATAACAGCAATTATTTCGAAATGAAGAGCTAAAAGAACCAGCCTTTTTTCTTTAAAATAAATGATTTAATTTCATCTTTTGAGAAGAAATAAAATCTTTCATGCATAGCTGTCTTAATGAATTCGATCGCCCTAGGTTAAAGAAATGTGTGCTACAGATAAATTTTTAGTTTATTTGCCTTTGGTGCACAACTTCAAAACAACAATAAAAATAGATCTGCACACAGAGACCTTATAAAGATTCATTAAAAATTTCATTATAAAAAATATTTAAATAAAATATATAGGCAGCTTCAAACAGTTTTTATAAACATTCATTAAGAAAAGTCTAGTCTCTAAAAGTTTTATTTATTCAAAATTCATTAAAATATTGTTTCTCATGAAAAGAATAATATAAATGATAGAATAATCATCAAACACTAAAACTTTTCATGTTATTGAATTATTCTGATAAATCAATATAAATTTGTTATATCTTACAAAATAATTTAATAATTGCCAAAGTGTCAAATGACAGTTTTTGTTATATTTCATTAACATACTGGTTCAGAGCAATACAGTGTTAAAACTTGTGTAAATAACACATTATGTTCATCTATAAAAATTTATACATCCAATATGTATGCAAACAAGAATAAAAATTCACTTTAAACATAAGTTGTTATACACAAAAAACATGGAAAGGAAGTTGTCAGATCTGTTTTATTAAATTTCTAGAAAGTTACTAATTATAAAAATACAAACTATAATCAATAAAAAAACTGAATGGATAGAAGCTCCACCAATTTAGAATGCAATTTATCTTAAATAAGTTGACTTTAAAATAATCATAGAATTTTCTAATACGGTCAACACTCCTCTTTTTCTTGCCCTCAGAAAGATGTCTCTTTTGCTATCTTTTTTTAAAATCATCATAAGAACTTTTAATTTTATTTTTAAATAGTTTAATAGCAACTTCTACATTATTGTTAGCTAAGTTGCCTCTCTTACACAACTGATCTACACTAAACTGTTATTTATTGATAGAAGCAAATCATCAAAACTTCCTCATGAAACATTTCTTCATAGTTTATATCAGGGCTTTCTAAACTATGGGTCCCAATACAAACTGGGTCACAGAGTCTTGTTTCATTTTAAAATGAGGTTAGACTTAATAATCACCAAAAAAAACCACTAACTTAATAATCACCAATTAAATCACCAAATTTGGTAACAGATTTAACCCTGGAGAGAGGTTGTGGGTTTCTGACAAACACCACACAAATTTTATTTTGTTGTGAAGCATAACTGAAAAAGAGTTTGTCTTCTAGGGGGTGGAAGCATCGACCCAGGGTCAGCTCTAGGGGTGTGCTACCTGTGCCCTGGCACAGGGCACTGAATGTATAGGGGTGCCAATTCCTAATCATAATTTTGAAAATTAGCATGCATTATATGTTTGCCAACTGGAACACACTACGAAGGAAAGCCAATGGAAAGCTAACTGAAATCTTAATATATATAATTATTATAGTTGATGACTATAGTTAAATCTTTTAGCATATGTAACAATATATACAAGGGGGCACCACAATAATTTCACACAGGGAGCTGAATACTCTTGAGCCGGCCCTGCATCTATCTCTACTCCTATTACTCTAGAATGGTCCCTTTCCATCCAGAGTTTTCTAATCATGACCCAAACCATGTTGTGTTTGCTTCAATCAAGACTGTAATCTCCCAGATGACATGCAGCACAACTCACTCACAGTAAGTCAGGGAATTACATAGTTTTTATAAACTTTTTTTTGTTATTTATATTGTCACTTTAATTAGTTGACATTTGAAATGTCATCACAAAGCCTGAAATAAATTTATGACAGAGACAGGAAAATATTTCTGTACATGATAGAGCATTTTGAATAAAATCAGTTTCCTGGCAAATAATTGTGGTGGTTTCAGCTCCTTGGGGCCACAGGCTCCACCATCTGAAAATCTAATACATTAGGGCTTAAGTGGTAATGAAAACTGGACCTGATAATCAAAATGCATAAACCAGTGTAAGGAAAATGAAATTTAAGAGTAAATGAAAGCAATAAAAAATTACAAACTATATAAATACAAAGGTAATGTTTTTTTTTAATAACTTTAAAAGTATAGATATATATATTTGAAATTTAATTATTTATTTTAATGAGAAAATAGGCAAGTTGCGATAAATTATTGGAGGCAGAAAAAGGGACAAAATACCAAAGTGCACAAACATTAGGCATTACTAGGTGGAGAAAAAGTGGGAAGGTGCTTAGTTAAAATTTGGATTTTATCAACATGTTCATTTTTTCCTTTTAACTGCGAGGCAAGCCGGATTAGATCCGGCAAATAATCTTTTTGTTTCACTTTAATACATAAAGAATATCTTTCAGTTCATTAGCTTATTCTTTGGGAATGTAGATGGCAGAAGCAGACACTTTCCCTGCCTAGGAACCTTCACTGTCTATGACAATTCGGCTTTCAGGAGGAGTAAAATTAGTTTCCTTTGAGTATTTTATTATTACATGTTCTCCTTACCAATAAAAATGACACAAGATGTAGTGCAAACACAGATAAATGTATGAAAATAAAAAAATGAAGGATATTATTAAAATAAAATTAAAATACGCACAATTATTAATGAGAAAAGAGGATAGTGTCGGTCGGACACCACATGACCCATGATTAAACTTTCAGAGGTGCAACCTGTTCAGGGTTTAAAACCATTAAAAATATATCAAATAATTATATTAATAAACTTTATTTATCAAGAATCAATTCTTCATACCAATTCATTGTTATCTATGCATGTGCACACTTGGTCACCTAAGACTAGGTCATAAATCACTTTTCTGGAATGAAAAGTGGACACAAATGAGAAAAATTTGAATTTCTGGTTTATATTATTTTTTACCCTGATCTTTGATTGTTAATCATCCACATCAGAGTACATTATAATTTTTTTTTAAAAAAAGCCAAATATTAAAATTAAATGCTAGAAATTTCAGAAAAGTTATAAAGCCCCCATCACGTTGAGAATTTAACCACAATACCTGTATAAGGGCAACAAGAGGTTGAAAATTTGGATACTGTTTACTCAGGGACTGAAACTGACTTCTGAGTTCAGAAATTCGTCCTCTAAAATAAAAAGGATAAATCATTAGATGTATAAAGCATAATTATACATTGACAAATAAAACAGTTTGAAATTCCATATGGTTTGATAACATTAAAACTGCTTTTCAAAGCTATATTTTACATCAATAATCTATTTATCTACACATAGATACATAGTAACATCATTTAAATAAATTTATTAGTATCGTGACGCCTTCTTATAAAATACTAAGTATATTTAATTTTATCTGTTTTCAGCAAAACTTAACAAATTATTATATATTATAGACTATTTGTGATGTGAATTTAACCATATTACTGAAAATTTAAAGAAAGCTGAGTTTCTTACGAAAAAGCAGGAATTTTTAAAATATCACTAGCAGGCATTTTGAAAAATTTAGAACTTTAATTAATCAAATGATTATCAATTGCCTTCTCAAGAGCCCTTAAATGCAAATCAAACTTTGAAACTTGACAATCAATCACATGTTATAAGCAAACAGAAACAAGATGAAATGTGATTGGCTGACAGTAACCTTTAGTTTTCGATTAAACCAAACAGTTAGCAGTTAGACGACAAGTGCTTTAAAATAAGTCGCCTAAATAGTGTAGTGGCTAAAGAAATATTTTATGCCATATGATAAATCGTATTCCATTCAGGGGAGGGCTACCATTTTGATATTTTTTCGAAGAACGTTAGAATTTTTTTCTTTTTTATAAAACATAATTTTTTTGCCTTATTTTATCAACAATATTCGGAAACCGACTGAACATTGTTAGCAAAAGTACAAAAAAAAAAAAAAAAACATTGCTAAATAGGAAATGCGAAGGCAGTTTATCACTTCACAGAATGGCCCTTTTAAGCAGTATAATTTTGAACCATGATAAGATGACAAGAACAGGACCCGAATCGGCAGTCCTCTTCAAGGATGTTTGACCTCGATGGATTTTATGTTCACCAGGCGTCCAGACCAGTCCTTTAGGTGAATATTTGATGGAATCGGGTCTGGAACTCGCGTTCCTTGAGTCCAAAAGCCGAGGCTCTTGCAATGGGTCACCGTGACTCCTGAAGAAGGACGCATTATATGCAGGGACGTGGAGAGGTGGGGTGAGGGGGTGCGATACCCCCCCCCCCCGAGGGGGTCCTGAGTTGGGATTTTGGCCATCAGTCGGCAAAATTTGATTAATATTTTATTTCTACGCCGACGACGTTTGGATAAATATAATTTCAGACTTAAGGAAAGAATGTGAAATTTTATTACTTAAGTCGGTATTTTTGCGAAATATTAACTTACACTTAATTGAA
The DNA here is from genome assembly GCA_013235015.1 of Araneus ventricosus. NCBI lineage: Eukaryota > Metazoa > Arthropoda > Arachnida > Araneae > Araneidae > Araneus > Araneus ventricosus. The sequence goes on along the minus strand of BGPR01024697.1, from coordinate 5,186 downwards.
ATAATTTATTTATTGACAGGCAAACTTATACATCAATTGCGAAATCGACAAAATTTGTTTACCGATTTTGCAAACATAGCGCTGGAAGAAATTGACGTTTCTGCTTCATGTATACTCATATTCGTCAAAATCGACTTTTTACGCATAGATTTTTAAAAAAGTTATTTTTATCTTGATGATCAGATAGATCATAGTACTGCTTTAAATATCTATCAGTTATCTAGAATCGGCACATACCGGATTGCATTATCAATGCGATTAGTCGGTAAGCAATAATGATGCTAAAGACAACAATTAAATAGAAATCAAATGCATGGAAATTCACTATCTTTACAAGAAAACCTGCCAACTAAAAAAATTCAGCCTAGAATTTTTTTTAAATATATCAAACGTGATTTTTAGTACACAAAAGTCATTTTTATTGCCTACAGACTATAAAAATCTTTCGAATTGCATATATTAAGTTTGATGCACCAAAATAAGAAAAATCGAACGAATCTTCGGTGATTAAACTTTATTCTGAAAGTGTCAGAAATAACGAGGCTGCACGTGAACACAAATTACGGATACAATGAAAGTTTTCAGCCTGGAAGCAGCAGAAGGTCGCACAGCACGCATATCTCAACCAGTAGTGTTGCAATGAAAGGCAAGTATTGATATCCTGGACAAGAGTCTGGGAAGAATGCTTATAAATGTTTTTAATGATAGAAAACAAAAATGACATTTCCCTTTGACTATTTTTCTCAGATTCTTATAAAAATTACCCAGGTATTTTATTTAATTTCTGGAAATTCAAAGGATTCTATTTATAGTGGCATATGGCTTTTAACTCAAATTCGTCAGCAATTCAATTTTTTTTTCTGGTCTCTTGAATTTCCCATTAAAATCATGTTACGATATTGTCTGCAATTCGATGTCAGAACTAAAAAATTGTATTCATTATTTATGACCCTACATTGTGTCTTCAGCGATCGTAAGAGAATAATTTTCACAGCCCTTCATTTCCGCGAAAGCGTAGAAAAGTTTATTATATGGACAAACAAAAGAAATAAAAGTGATTTTTTTTTCAAACGATTAGAGAGAGCAAAAGTTTAATGTTTGGAAATTCAGTTTCTGTCAAATTTCAAAGTATTTTTCCCCCTTCACCATAAATTTTCCTGTCATCACATATGAAGTTGAACGTTTAGAATCTGACTCTGCCGAATCAGTATAGCATTGAAACCAAAATTTTGGCATGCTTCTGGCAGTAATTTTCTTGCATGTTATTCCTAGGTTTAATATTTGCACAAGAATTTTACTATACTTGTTCTGCACTTCAGTGCTGCACAATTTTTGAAACGAGTTGATATGGAGAAGTTTGAAATTGCTTTATAAGTAGAGCGAGTTTCATAATTGTAGAATTAGTTGCTCTCAAACAAAATCTTAAAATGTGATTTTGAGAAGAATATTTTTTAGTTAACTTTCTTTGACATGTAACAGCATTTCTAATAAGCAATTCAATTTAAAATTAGGAAAAACTAAATAGCAATAAAAGAAATTTGTTTAAATAATAAAGTATATCTTCCACATTCTACTACATTATAGTAAATTTATTCAAATAAAACATTTTTTCAAATAAAATAACAATTCCTGTTAACAGTACTTTCATTCATTATATTACTGTAAAAATTAGATTTGAATGTGGTATTATCGTGATTTTATCATCATTGTTAATATTAATTCTCTCTATATCATTACCAAGCATAAAAGTAAAATTCTTTCGGATATAAGGCTGATAATATCCGAAAAAGAAGAAAATATCGTTATTAGCATTAACAGTTAATGTAAATTTTCATCTTGGAATCTCCTTTCATTTGTTTTACTTTTAGTTGTCATGTTTCTAATTAATATAATTTTAATTTTCATTATTAATATATTATTAAGGCGAAAAGAAACGTTTTGAGGATATAGTTAAAAATTGAGTTTCAAATTAGTTATATTAAATCTATCATTTGAATTTAATTAAAATGTGAAGGTACGTCTTTCGACCCAATAAAATCCGGAATGATATCTTTTTTCTTCTTTTAAAATGTTTCTACCAATACATTTATGTGTGCTGAGATAAAAAAGAAAACACACTGAGTTAAACACAGAAGAATTGAACTTGAGGAAGCTTCGCACTCGATTTGACCTTTCATATTGTTACAAACATGGAAAGTCGCTTCCCAGCAATGTGAGTCTTATGGTTGGGAAGAGAGTTTTACAGGGGTAAGTATGAGATGACCGACAGCAGCCCCGTCTGGACCCCTGACCTTGGCGAAAAACTTGGCGACTTAGCGAGAAATTTGGCGAAGAAATATGGGATCTCAAAGGTGCTGGAATCTTCTCGATATCTCTATTAGGAGAGAAGATAATGTGCCACGAATGTGCTAGATCATTCCATGTGATGTCACGGCCTACCGGGGAAACTATATAAGTAGAGCGCTTGGACGGCGGTTGTTGTTGTTCGACTGGGATCGCCTTGGAGCGCGAACGTCTTTGGAGTTCTATCCGCTGTGCGAGCTAGTAAGCTGTTAGACGCCGAGCGATAGGAGTGTTGATCCATTGGGAATGACTTGAGAGTTTCTTCCGCAGTGAGAGCTACGAAGCTGGTGAGCTGAGCGCTATTGAAAGTGCAGCTATTATCGTTACTAGTTATTTGCTGACTGTTTGTGTTGTGAGATAACAAAGTGCTGAACTGTTATTACCTGTGAATTGTTGTCTGTTTACATTGGTAATCTATATCTTTGGTTTATATATTTTCACGTTGCAATTTTTTAATATTGCTTCGGATTAACGTACTCTGTATTTTCTACAGTTGAAATTCCATTATCGCGAAAAAAAATAAGCGGGAATATCAAATAATGTGTATCTTTTGTTTTGTTTTCAGAACTTTTTCATGTCATTGTGGGTGGTTTTTTTTTTTTTTTCATTTTGTTGAAGTACTGATTCCACGGGCAACGCCGTGCTCGTAATGCTAGTCTATATGTATAAAAAGGAATGTCTGTGTATCTGTGTGTGTATGTGTCTGCCTTTGTGCGGTACAGCGCAGAGACCGCTGCACCTACAGGAACGAAATTTGGCTCGAAGGTGGCCCAGGCCAGGAGGCGAAACACCTCGAAGCTATTTTTTTTTATTTCCGATGCAGATTTTTCGTTATTCAATGTTTTATCCATTTTTTTGCCTTTTTCAGCGAAGTTCCGTACTAAATTTGTTGAAAGTTCGGAAATTGAACAGTTACAGAAAAGTTTTTTTATACTACTGAAACGTTATTTAATACCCTCCACAACGAGATCAATTTCAAATCTGTACAATAATTATACGCGTGTCTGTAATTAATTAAAATAAGGTCACTTTTTCTGACGTAACGTTATTTTCCCGTAAAGTCGTTATGTAAATCGCGGTAAAAACTGTACTACTTGGTAAATGATATGGCCAAATCATCATTAGAAGGAGCCAACTTCTTTAATATTGTCCAAAAATTGTACTAATTTTTTTCTTCGTCGACTTTCAGAAGGGCCAATTTTTTAAAGCTCGTTGAACAACTATCTTAAAACCTCTCAGCGACACCAGATGGGAAAGTCGAATTGATGTTATAAAGCCGATGAGCTATCAAATCGGCCAAATGCATTACTTAGCATTTGCAAGAACAAAGATATACACTGGTGGACAAATGCTAAGCATCATTTTTAAGATGCGAAAACTTTGAACTTAATAAGAATATAATGGTCCTCAATCAGTTGCGGAGAATCGTGAGGCATGCAATCGTCGGAACTCGCATTTTACTGGTACACTCTAAGAGAAGCTAAATCATAAGGATCCATGCACAAACTGAAATTATTAAACTTGAATCTTCAAACAGTTAATATTAAATTTTATGAAAGTTAAATACTCTGAATACACATGTATACTAATAAATTAAATACATAATTTGAATTGCATTTCGATGATAACTATCCGAGGATAATAAATTTCAGTTTGTGCATGGCTCCATATCATTTAACTTATATTAGAATGTACCGAAAATCAAATCACTGCAATAGCAATATCTTTCTGAATATTAACGGTATTGAACTGGAATTTTAATATAAGTTCCTCTATATGTATGACTCTGAAGTTATACAAGAAAAATTACGCTACGTTTCGCACATGCGCAGTAAAAAATTATTTACTATAAATACTAATATTTCCTGTAATATTCAAATTATCTAATTCAAATTCTGATACATTGCTTTTTTACATATTGTCAAGCATCCTATAAGTTTCGTACAATTTGGTTGAAAACTCTGCATGTTATAAACAAAAAACATGCTGAAAAATTTGGGATGTTTTAAAGAAAATTTTATATCTCCTCGAATATCCATGCTATTTTTACGAAAATACATGTAAATATTACGAACACCAAACAAAACTATTGATTAAAGTTTCAACTCATTACCAGCTTTTTATGAAACGAGGTGCACTAAAATCCCTTTTCGGCTTCATTGCTTTCTGGTCGCCCCCCTAAATGCCCTAGTGACCGAATCTGCACTGTAAAATGTGAGTCCCGACGATTGTAAGCCCCGCGATTCTCTGCAACTGATTGCGGACCATTGTTTTCCTATTAAGTTCCAATTTTTTGCACCTTAAAAATGGCCCTTAGAATTTGGCCACCAGTGCAGATAGTTCAATAAGAGTTGAAGTTTCTGGCTGCTTACGCAAATACAACAATTCAAATTTCTTTGTTCTGTCGTGATATGGTATGAGGTATTAAATCATATCAATCCAATTAGAAAACTCATGCAGGTTAGAAATTTCGATATTGTATTGGCAATAAAACTTTTGGAGAGTTATAATCTTTTTCTTAGGAATTTGAGATCGCGAATAATCACTTTCATGCCATCCTTGTCGATGCTGACGAAATGGCATCCGAAATAGATGCAGGTAAAAATTTTGAATTAATACCTAGACATCGATTTCGTGGTCGAAAAAGACAATTTAATTATAAAAATTAGGATGAGCCCATAATCGATGCGCAGGAAAAATACAAAGTTGATTTCTGTTACCACCTGGTTGATCCTGCAATAAATTCTTCAGAACAAAGATTTTTTTCAGCAGCAACATCACAACAGTTACTTCTGTTTTTTCTATCATATATAGGAACTAAAAGATGTTAGTTCTTATATAAC